>JANHGL010023892.1:0-19140 GCA_024611195.1 Ceyx melanurus | reverse complement strand
TTTTTAATTAATCATTATTATTTTAAAAGTAAGATCAAGCTGTTTGGATCTGTTTCTTGCAGAGAAATGTTCACTTTATGGCACTGGAAGGATTTGGCAGGTGGGTTAAGACAACAGAAGCTGTGAGCACAAATAAGGAAGCTTACTGCTGCAGAAGTGCAGCAAGAGATTTGGGCTGACCTCTGCCAGCCCTCAAATTTTTCCACACTTTGTGGTTGACAGTGGTGATGCCAACTGTGCAGCCTTCATTATTCCTAGTCCTGTCTGCAAATTGCCTCCTACCTATACAATGGCTAGAATAACAGGAATGACCTGCTGCCCCAAAATCAAGAATAAGATTTTTCAGATCTCTTAATGTTGACCCTCTCTTGCTCTGGAAAAATTTAGCACCAGGCCAGACTTTATGGCCCAGCCTTATTGAGCCCTACCAAAATTGTAGCCTGAAGAGTCTGAAAAGAAATTGGGTTACAAGAAGCATATTCTAAAACTGAAAAAAAAAACCGAACCACCCACCAAACAAAAAGTGATATGTTGGAGGTTTTTTAATCAACTTTAAGGAAGTTTCTGTTCTCTCTGTATTTTGCTTTTACTAAAACCCCCATAAATTATCAGGGGAAAGACCATTGTTAGTCTTGCGTAAATTAATTCTGTTGAGAACCTGAAGTAAGCCTTTTTGGAATTAGAGTTTTTAAAGATCACAAAGGCCAGAATTTTCAGCTTCTGAAGGGTAACTCAAAACCACTACTCCTATTTAGTAATGTAAATATATAAATAGAAATCTTAATTTATTTTCTTTTTCTCCCTTTCCCCAATATTTTTTTCTCTTCTGTCTTCTTTAGCCTGAAGATGAGGTAGATGAAAAGCCTATGTAGCATAACTTCAGAGACCCTGCCAGACAGTGGCAGATCACCCTGTATATTTTAAACAGAACTGTATCATGATAAGTTAGTTTCCTGGAATGCTTCTATAACTTTAGATTATTATATTCCTTCTATAAAATACATAACCAGCAGTATCAGTTACTGTTAATTTGATATATTCTTCTTAAATTCCATGTATAGTCTTTGATTTATTATTTTTTTTTGTACTCATGTGTAATACAAAGTTTATTTTGCATTGCTTGAAAATGTTCTCAACTCCCCTTTCCATCTCTTTTTTCACAATGTGTTGGTTGCATTTTAGAAGAAATGTGGAAAAGACAAACAGGCTTTTGATTTTTATTGTTTGCAAAGTTAAAGTAAGAATCTTTAATTTCCTGAAAAGTGTAATTTCTTTAGTAGTTTAAAGCTGAAGGAAGGAAGGAAGGAAGGAACCTTATTTGGGGCTTAGTCCTGGGAATAATTGTGGTGTTTTGGTAAATACAAATGATCAGATGTTATATTAGAATGAGATATCAGTATGAGGAGTGCAGCTACTAGGAGTGCACTTTATAGCTTTTAAAACTATTTACTCCAATCCGTATGTTAGGTACAATAAAAGACCAGACTAAGGACTGACTAGAGCACAGGATGATGTACATCAGTACAATTAGTGCAATGCATAATTTTCAGAAGGATTGTTAGATCCTGTGCCTTTATGATAATGGCTGGTGTCAGCTATCAGCATTATCATAACCTATCATAGGAAGGGCTAAAAAAGCATATACTTTTTTTTTAATATCTTTTTAAGGACCTAAAAGCCCACAGTTTTTGTTGACTTTTGTTGTAACTGTTGAGATTTGGTATTATACTTGCAATTAAAAAAGGGATACTGTAAAAACAAAATAATTGGCCATTATGAAACACCCTATTGCCACAGGGCAGACCAGATAATAGAGGTTAAGTGTTGCTGTGGCTTTTTGGATGGAGTTAATTTCTATGGCAAATTAATCTGGTGTGTCAAATACTCAGTATTTTATCTGTCACATTTCATTGCTTGCCACAGCCATGCTATTGCAGTGGGTGTGTGTGCTCACTGCATTGAGCTGCTGTATCCTGAGCTGTTGAGCTTTGCCAGGATTATGAACTCGGACACGTGGTAGAAACTGAGAGAATGGAAAGACTGTGTGTTTTTAAAAAAATCATTCTTGATTCTGGAATGTTTACAATTGTTACTTCTTCAGCCTGAATTTTTCTTCATTTAAAGGACAGGAGCAAAATTGACATTTTTGGCTGGGGTGACTTAATTTTTTTACTGTTATTTAGCAGCAGTTTGTCTTAGCAGTGCAGGAAAACAGTCCATATGCATTGCTGTTAGTCTTGCCCTCACTTTAGATGAGCTCTGCCCTGTGTTTGTGCTTTGCCATCAGTTGGCTACCTCCCAATGCTTTTCATGCCAAAGCTATTCTGCAAAATTTTTCTTAAAATACTACCAGAATTGGCATGGAATCTATGAAACGATTTAAGGGAGTTTCTGGTGCAAAGAAAACATCCTTTGGTCTGTATAATTTTTTTATTAAACTACGCATTTTTAAAGGTCATTTTAAAACTTCAGTCTTGAAGAGTGTATAATATGTTTTATGCTCCCACTACAACCTCCCAGAGCAACATTTTGAATTATAATCTTATGTAATAAAGTTACTGTGCTACTTTCAGCTGTTATTCCAGGTTATTCTAGCTTTTTATTTTGCAAAATTTGTCTCATTATATATAATATTTCTTGAATAATTTATTTTTGCACGGATGGATGACATCTTTTGTAAATTTAGGTGTTTACTGTAAGGAGAGAAGATCAGTAAGTTATGGAACAAGTGATTGACACAAGTCCTACCAGACTTTCACAGATAGTTTCAGGAGAACGTGTGTGTGTGTGTGTGTGTGTGTGTGTGTGTGTGTGTGTTGTAAGGAAGGAGGTGTCACCCTGCCTCAAAGAATGGCTGTAGTGTGACTGAGGATGAGATGTGCTGGTGCCAAGAAAAAGTCAGGCAACTTGCAAAACCTATACAGGGCTGTCATTAAATCAAGATATATTAAAGCAGTATTAGTGGCAAAGAGAAATCCCCAAGCAGTGTCAGTCCTCCCAGGCATTCAGCATGGGTTCATAGCAGTAGTGGGGAAGGTTTATCCCCTGATCCTAAAACAGCTGCCAAGTTGTCTTTGATACCTGACAGCTGGAATAAATTTCTAAAATAAACATCCACTTAAATAGTTAAAAAATAGTAAGGATATATAGAAGGAAGGTAGGAATAGGTGGCCAGAGGGGTGGGAGTGTAGAAGGCAAAAATGCTGAAGAAGATTAAATGAACTTTGAGTGACTCTAAATGACAACTGTGTGGGTTTCAGATATGCTGGCTGTCATAATCCATTTTTCTACAAGACATATTTTGCTCTTTTTTGGCTATGATGACTTCATCCTCTTCATAGTGAAGACTAGTTCTCAAGCTAAACTTTTTCTATTCTTTCCATAATATGCCTATAACAAAGAAATTCTGTATTTTTAGGAAACTTTACTTGAATATGAATTCTTAGTAGTTTTGAGTTGGTTTTTTTTCTGTAATGAGCCTCCTGTGGCTGAAAAAAACTTACATGGATTTGTTAACTAATGATGGATAAATTAGTCAATTTGGCCTTATCACATATACTTTATTTTGAGATTCTTTCCTTATGCAACTTTTTGTTTATCAACATCTAAGATTTAATTTTAACTCATAAGTGGACTCCTGTTAATATTTTAATTTTTCCCACCACTCTCATTTAGGATACTGAAAACTCTTACCCAGCAGTGAACTAAGGTGAAAATTCCAAACTTCCATCTTAAAAGTGAAGGAAATTAAATTTTATAGAGGGAAAATCTTTTCACCTCATGAGAAACTGTGTTAGATTCATCTCTAGCTCAGATGTTCAACTCTGATCTGTGCCACTGAAACACTTGTAGAGAATTTGGCAGGCGTCATGGATTACAGAAGCATCTTCACAAATACAAGTCACTTACAGTCTTAATCCTATTGAAAATATTCAGAATGAGATTAAAATATATTGATGTGATTTCATGAAGAAGTATTATCTTTTTTTGTAGAATTTTTTAAAATGAGTGAACAAGAATTTATAATGTTGTCAATCTGTCACTTTTAATAGCATGTTATTCATTTATGAATTTAAAATAAAGTCTCAAATAATAAAGCTAAAATGGAATTTGGATGCTGTGATTAATGTGTTTAGTATTCAACAAAATTAAAGGCATAGTCAGAAGGGAAATAAAGAATTTTAATGAGGTAGTATATATAACCTTGAAAAAAAACTTCTTAGATAAACCTTGGTATTAATTTAGTAACTATTATGTTGTCTACAGAAGGTTTTTTTCAAAAACCAGGCTGAGGCAATTCTTTAAAATTATTTATTTCAGGATATATTGTTTAACAAGAAGGAAGAAGTGTAGCTAATTTTTACTCGAACAAAGTCTGATATATGTTTTAATACTTTGTAAAGTGTCACAAAGGAGTTAAAACCAGATTATCAAGGTGTGTGACACAAGGTGTGTGTTTTGACCTTGCACATGCCAATAAAAAAAAGGCATTGCTTATACATTATGTAAGTAAGCTCATACTGTTTCAGTTTAGTTTACAGGTTTAGATTACATTTAGGTGGCTAACTGGAAAGCCAGCCAGAGCAGATGCAGTATTAAATGACTTTATGTGGCAGGTTTTATGGAAGATATTTGTCACATTTGTCATGTTGGTGCTTACCTGTGCAAATTATTTATTACAGTTAAAATTCCCTGTATGGTTTAGGGATATTTTGTTAATGAGATGTAAACTCCTCATCCCAGAAAACTGTAGAATAATCTGATAAATGGTGCAGCCTGTGGGATAGTAGTGACTTCTGACATCCTTACTTGCAGCTGACACATAAGCTGTGTTCCTGTTCACTGGCTGTGAGCTGAACATTGAGCACAGCTATGTGGAAATATATGTTGTCAGGAAATATCATCTATGTATATCCTTGATGGTAAAATGGTTATGTCACTTCTCTGTTGGAAGAAGTTGGACCCCAGCTACATTTCCTAGGGGTTTTTGTTGGTTTCCATCAACAAATCTCAAATCTAACTACAGAAAAATATATACTTGGGTCTCGCTTTCCCAGGTTTGACCATGTAGCAAACTACTGCAGAAGCTAATGCATTAACACTCTTGCATTTGAGTTTTTTCTCTGACAAGGGGTAGGAATCACTTGGTGAGCAATATGAATCATAATCCCCTTGATATGTGAAAATAATCAGTGGGTTTGGATTGTAGAAATATGAAAAGTATTAAAAAAATAGTTAACATGAAATTTTAATAATTTCTCCTTCTTTGGAGATGTGCCTAAGCAAAGAAGAATGCAGTTTTTTATTGGATACTAACAACTAAGGGTATCTCAATAATAAGAATCATCAAATTATGTGAAATTTTACATCATGGGCAGCTGAATAAGCATTTTTAGAGAGAAACATGGGTTTCAGTTTCTTAATGTCATACAGGAACAATGCAAGAAAAGTCACCTTTGTATATCCATTATATGTATATTTTGTTAACATTTTCTCATGTGGATTTTGATGAAAATTTTTCCTTAAGGGAGAGAGAGAAGGAAGGAGAGGACAGCACTGTATGTTATAAATAAGTTGGAAAGATTTCTATGAAAGGAAATGCTGCTATAGCAATACATATACTTCTTGATGAGCTTTATCACGTGCATGGCACCTATTTACAGAGGCAGCACTGATGATGAGTAAAGGAGGGAAATGTAGCACTGTAACTTAAAATAATGTGAATGCTCTGAGGGACGAAATGGGACAGGACTGAAACACTGAAGCAATGGTGAGGTGGAACCAGGTGTCAGGAGTGGGCTGTGGACAGTGCTCCCACCACAGGGAGATCTGTTTGTTATTTTTGTCATCTCAATTCATGTCACCATCCAGTCAGTGGGGGCTATACAGAGTCTCAACATCATGAAGTGGTGCAAAATGCTCTCATGTCACATCTCAGAGCTTTCCTTGTTGTTATGAGTCTTGCAGTATGAAATATTGAAAAATGAGCATTATGATGTTCCAGAGGCACAGAGAAGATCCAGGTATCGATTGTGTCATAAATCACTTTGTAAGAGGCATTTGTTAAAATGAAATGCTGAGATGATCATAGGGAGTGCTATAGAGGTCAGTCTATCAGTTTGTAAGTAGGCAATAGAAACTAAAATGAAGAGACTTGGCCACATTCACAAAAATACCTATTTTATTTAAGTTTGTAATTATACTTCGGTCTTTATAGACCTAGGCTGGCCTAAATAGCTATTGACCTTCAGAGGAAACAAAATAAATCTATAAAATAGCTGCTCTAGGGAAGAAATTTCTTTAGAAAGATTAGGAAAAGTCTGAATTCATTATTTATTTCAGCTTCAACTTTTACATAGATGTCGATTGTTTATTCTTAGTATTAGATCTACAACAGAAATATGTTTAAGATCATGTTGTTAGAGTATGACCTTCATTTGAGATGGAGAACCTTAAAGTTAATATTACATTGAAATGTTGCATTTTTTGGAATATAGATTTTTTTACTCATACTTGTGTTGTTTCTTGTTAATTAGTTGATCTACATTGTAAACTGAGGAAAATAATTCACAGTCTTCCATATTTCCTATAACATACTTGGGTAAATATATTGCATATAATAGATTGCAAAGTTGTATATAAAAATAATACATTAAAAAATCAAGTTGTTTTAGTAAACTGTTATCCTACTGAGCACATAATCTGTGATTACAAATTAGATGTGTATATAAACCCTTAAATGACTGTGGAAAAAAATGCCAGATTCATAATATCTTGCAACATTCTCCTCTTCACCTTTTAGTATACCCTGAAAAACAGTATAATCTGTGCCTGTAAACCACAGAGTAATTTACTTGTTGTCAGTTAAGGTCATAACAAAAATCTACTTTAACAGCTCATAAATCTAATTTTTTGCCCCTGTAGTTGTGTTTTCAAGGTAAGCACTAGCTGGTATGGAGAGAAGGGAACTAAAAAAAAACTCAAAGCAACTAGCCTCATATAACTTCTGTGTAGCTATATTAAATTAATACATGCCCTACAATATATATTTTAAATGCAGAGCATAACTTGCAGGGATCTGGCCACCAATATTTAAATGTCAGGTTTGTATGTATATATACACACAGGCATATATAAAAATACTTTTTTTTTTTTGGTGCCAAAATCTTGACAGTTTTCAACTGTGTCCTGTTCAACATTTGGTATTGTTACTGGAAACCTGGAATGCACCGATTGAAATAATTTTTCTATCCATCTGTCTGCCTTGGGTAATGTTTGTTTTCGATGCCCAGCTATGCCCTCTATTTAATTTATGTTTAAAATGAAATTATTATGCATAGTTAAATGGTAGAACTTGAGCATTTGAATGGATTAAAAAAATTAATGACAAATTAGATTTTAAATCACAGGGAATTTCAGCTTCCAATCCTATCAATTCCACATATGTAGTTTATTATATTCTTGGAGACAAATGCATTTAACATGCTGACAAGTTCAATTTCCTCACAGCTTTATTACACAAATTACTTACTGCATGGAAAAAAAAATGTCAAAAGCCTTCTGCTCGGAACTATGGGCATGCCTTTTGAGCAAAGCCACAGGGGAACTAATAGAAAAACCTAGTGGTTTGATTTTGATGCTGGCACCAGCAATGCTATAGCTACTTTTTTTTCCCCTACCCCAGTTTCACACTCCCCCCCCCATCATTCAGTGTAATCATTCTTTCCCCAGTAACTTGTTTGGAATTTATTGTGACAGTTGTAGCCTAAAATATGTAAGCTGTTTCTAAATTTTTCTTTGCTCATCAATATCTTTCAGAAATTTGCCTTAATAACCATCTGTCAAATGTAACAAGCAAAATTCACTAAGGCATGCTATGGTTGCATGAAATATATATTGTGTCACATACAGTTGAAGTGATTGGCTAACTTGTCTGGTTACCCAACCAAAGCTAAGAAAATACATATTTTTTTTAAAGATTCAATATCTCAATGTGTTTAATGCAATTTGAATAATGTATTAGCTTTGGAATTACAGCTTTCCAGAGTTGTTAGGGTTTGTTGTGTTGCTGTAAATTGATTTTCAGCTTTAGTGAGTATACAGAATGATTTAGTGTGAAAGCTGGATTGATTTGTGATTCATTTTGTTATGAGTCAGGTGGTTTTGGCCTGTGTGGAGCCTGCCCAGATGGGTAGGGTTGAAAGTGTGTTGCCAGGTGCTTTCCATTTGCAGTTTTTGGACTTCATTACCTTTTTTTGGATTGATATTTTAACATGACAGGCAAATAAACACCTACCTAATATGTATAGAAACAAAACTAACATTTACACAAATTTAGGGAGAGTTCTAGATTTCTTTAAGAATCGGATTTGAATTTCTTTCCTTATATGTTCTCATTTACATATCCACAGCCTGGTTGTTTCCATTCAAATCAAAGCCACGTTCCAACCAGGATTTATAGAGTTCTGTGTAAAGCAGTCCATGGGTGAACCATTCTTCCCCAATCACTGCCGAACTAGATCTGATTTAGGTAAGCATGGAAATTAAGATTGATTGCAAATGAAGAGAAGTATTTTTGTTTATGAAAAGGCTCACAACCAGGAAGGGGAAGGAAATACCTGTATGGGTTTGTTTCAAGTGGATGCTTGGGATGAGTTTGGTCCACGTGCTGGTGAAGCCAGCTGAGAGCAGGAAGCCTGAATGAGCAGGTCAGTTCTGCACAGCAGGTCAGTCACAGATCTGGATGTTTGTATTCCTGAGTTTTACTGCAGTGCCTTATCTCTTCTGAAAGGTTGCCTTTTGGTGGTATAGCCAGTGTTATATCTTTTTTATTGGGAAACATAAGAACCATATTAGATTAAAGAAAGAAAAATGCCCACGCTGTAGTCTTTCACATCTGTAATGATTTTGCACTGTTTAAGTAATTTTTGTAGTAAAAAATCTGAACTCTTGGTAGTTAGAGGTCAGATTTATGTGGTAATTGTGGTAAATGTATCATGAGTAAAAAAAAAATCTGATTTACTTTTGAAATATTAGGGCTGTTACAGTCTGTTTAAACATGACAAAGAACACTCGGATTAAGCTATTCCACTTGCAGGACATGAGCAATACAGCTTATTTCACTGTTCAGATTTCAATTTTGATGTTCCTCTGAGGTACACTGCTGCTCTGCATTGCTTCAGAGTCAGATATACACAGGCAAACAGTGCTTTCTTCAAAGTCTGGGGAAATCCTGGCCTTTTAGTACAACTAATTCTCCTTAAAGTAATGGAATTTTAAATGAAAATATTTCAGTTCAGTTTTCCTTTTCTTACCCCAAGAACTGATTAAATTGTGTATTATCTTAAAGGAATTCTTCCCAATGCAATTGGTGGGATTTTAATGACAACCCAAATTTCCTGTTTAAAGAAAAACAAACAAAAACCTCTCACACAACCCATCCTACCATGCAAGAATTAATTCTTAGGTGTGTATCTACGATTCTATGATTCTGTGTCAAATTCAGCGAAGTGGCATGCAGCAATACAAAGCCTCTAAAGTACTCTGAATAAACAGATTTTAGACTAAGCAAATGATTGAAAGGATCCTAGCTATAAATAACTTTGAAGTAATTTTACCAAAATACCCTCAACTTTAACGGATTAGTGCTAATATGTATAGAGCACAACATACAGTGAAAGCCACTGAAGGACTGATGATATGGAGACTAGCAACCAGGGTCAAACTTTAACAATTTATTTCAAATCTTTGCTTATTCACTAAATCTACTGATCAATTCAGTGCAGATCAATCTATCTACATTAATGTTTTGTTTCAAAGACCTTTAAAGGGTTTTAATTCTGAAAATCTATTGAGAAACTACTCTGTACAAGTCAGACCTATAGAGTACGTGAGGTTGTGCACTAAGCACCTGAAACACTTTATGGAACTGTATTTGAGGTATTTGGATGTGGATATTATTAAAGCAGTAAAACAAATTCCAACCTGTTAAAGCACTTTTTGCCATTTAGTACCTTATGCATACACTACTTAAATATAAGCTCAGGGGTATAAAATGAATCTGTAAGGAAGTGGTTTGGTATTTTTTCTTTGAATAATGAAAATTTCATGAAAATACCAGTGTATACTGATGTGAGAGATAGAATCCAAGGACAGCTATTATGGATACAAGGAGTCAAAAGAAAGGGGGGGAAGTATAAAAAAGAATGATATTTGCTGTCATTAATTATTCTCTATTCAAATCCATTCTACAAGAGTAATGAAGTAGTCACAACTCAGTGGCTGTTGATGAAGAAGAGGAGCTCATTTTTTCTGAAAACAGCCTACATATTTTCTCTTCCAATACACAGGAGTCTGTTGTTTGGCCTTCTAGGGAAACATGATAAAATCAGTAAAAGTTTTACTTTACTGGGAATTTCTGGATTGGGTCTAGTTTTCCCAGACTTCCAGATTTCATAGACAGGAGAAGACTTTCAAGAGTGAGGGTTCCATTCAGGTTTATTAATGGCATCCAATTATCCCAATAATGGTTTATTAATGGGCAGTCCCATTATTTAAAATTGAAGCTCCTTGACTTTTAATACTTCTAACTTTTCTAAAGGGATAATCTGTTTGCTGAGGTCTTCCAAAAAGGGATTAAACTTTTTACGTAAGTGGGAATTTAATACCAACATATGGTGTGGTTGTTTCAGAAATAAAACAGCAAAAGCAAAAGAAGTTCATTAGAATCAGCAAGTGTAAGTAAAGCTTCAGATCCTATTCAGCTTTGTACTGCAGCCATCATTGAGAGGAAAAAATTAATATTTAATATTTTAGGCAATATTTTATTATTTTATCTATCAAGTCTTGTAACTGAACAAGGTTCAGATATTGAACAGGGACAAGTAATTGAAATCTAACCTTTCTGCTAAAATCAGCTGGCCTTTCACTAACAATAACAGAATTGTCCTGCAGCCTTTGAAAATGAAAGGAAAATTTTACATCTAGAGTGTTCCGTCCTTCAGTTATATTTAACTGTTTACTGAAATATTCAAATGCACTTATTTGTTTAGTGAAAACTGGATAATTTAAAAATAGTATTTTGTGCCTTTGTTACTAGTTTGTAATACAGATGAATACTTTGCAAGAAACTTATAACCAAATTAAATATCAGGGTTTTTTTTTTTCCAACTGTCTGAGAAATAAGAGGACCCAGCTTTTGTATTCTGCTAAATTAGTATAATTTTCAGGTGTGTTATGATTTGCATGTGTGTATTGTAATGACATCCTCAGATGTTGCTGAGCTCTTTTTAAGTGTGATTAAGGAGGTATTAGAAGTTCAAATTACAGAGAATTATGTGTCCTTTGATCCAAGCATTGGTTCCCCTAAGTATGTTGCTTCAGAAATAAACATTTGTTGTTCGGATTGCCAGCAGCAAGAACAGCCAGCACAGAAGCTCAAATACATCTTAATTGTTATGATTACTCTCTCCTAATTTAGGAAATGCTTGTTCCCAGCTCTGTTCTATTAATGTGGCAGAGAAATATCTAATGAGTACTTTATAGACTGAAAGGAATGCTGTTGCTGGACTTCATGTCCCTACTTCAGATTTTTCATGACTGTTGTTTGAAAGAGGAGGCTACTGAGGGCAGTAAGTTAAAGTGTACATTTGTAGCTATGAGTGTGTTCAAAACTCTCATCTTTGACTCGAGACAGCAGAAGGCTGCCTCACTTGAGGCACTGAATGCCTGATATTAACCAGGGGAGTTCCAGTGGAGAATATAAGAACTCTGAACTTCAGCCTTTCTTTTGAACACCTATCATCTTACAGAAATGGATGAAAATTTTAACATCATGGTTCCCTTAAAATGTCACTGTTATGGTCTCCAGAGGGGTCCCTTTTGCTCACTTGGAGCTTTTAAGGCCTGTTCTAGACACAAAGATTTTATTGATGATAATTTTCAGACAACTTCTGGTTTTCATCTCTTATCCCACTCTCTCCTGCCTTTTAGATTCAACTTGCAGGAGAAGAAAGTGACTATGTTCAAGCCCTGATTCTGATTTGCCTTTTGGTAGTGAAGACCCAGAGCTGGTTAGGAGGTGATTTAAAGGAATGTGGGGTAGACCCTTGGCAGGCAGATCACATCAATGATGAGCCTCAGGAATATTCAGCAACCTACATTCAACTAAGGTGAAGGGAACTGACTTCATGTCTTACAACTATGTGTACTCAGATAGTGACTGATGAATTTGCAAAGACATGAAGTGGCTGAGGATTGAAGCAAACTGTATGATCCATCTCATTTTCTCATAGTGCTTGCATTAGTTATCTAGGGCAGAATTTTCCTTTATATTTTTGAAAATTGTATCATATTTATGTGCTAGTATTTTTTTAAATGTTGGGTTTATTATGATGGTTTCACTTATTTCTTTCACAGCACCAAAGACATCCAATCACCATACACTGCATAAATACAAAAACTATGACATGATTTCTCATGTCATAGTTTTTTGTATTAAATCAACATGGTAAATTAATAATGTCTTTGTATACAGATAAACGACAAACTTCATAGAATCATATAATCTTGCAGTGAACTTGAAGCAATCTGAGGGAGCTGATGGAACAATTTGCCTTATCTAAAAAAAAAAATAAATATAAGATTCTCAAAACGTTTGTATGTTTTTACAATTTATTTCAATATATGTAAAACTGCTGCCTTAGAAACTGAAAAATCTTATTAGAACTGGGAACAATTGGAGGGTAGAATTAATGTGGTAGCAAGCAGGCAAAGGAAAGATGTTTGTCTTCCTCATTCCAGATATGTGGATGGAGTAAAACTTTATTGTTAAACACCAAATGGCTTTTCTGAATATGGCATCTGTTATCACTCATTCCCTGCAAAATACACAGGGCACTGGAGAACTGTATAAGTACAGCTGGATGGTCATATGCCTATTTACAGTCATAGATACAGAAAAAAGAAGAGGTTTTTCTGTCTTTAAGGGGAAGATTCAGACACCTAATCAGCTAATTGGCAACTTGCTTAATGTTTTGCCTGCTTAACTCTGTTATTAGGTAAAACATCCCTTGCAGTGTGTATTGATGTGTTTAAACAATCAATAAATGAAACATATAATTTAAAAAAATCCATTTATATGGCACACAGCAATTTAATTAATTGTAGTTAGGAACAAATTAGGATTGATTAGTGCTCATTGTTAGTTAATGCTGCTTTCTCTTTTTGTTACTTAGAAATATTGTTGAAAAAAAACTAAAAGATAGAAAAGATCTTTATTTTTTTTCCATCATTGCAAGAGTAGAAGTATCTTCCAATGAGATTCATGTCAAAACATCATGTTAACAATTCTCTATAGTATTTCTATAAAATTTTCACAAGCATTATTTGTGAAAGTTAACTATAGAAAATTTGGATATATATATATATGTTTTAACAGTTTAAATATCCATTTAATCTATATGACAAGTATTTTAAATTGCCCAGATGTTCACGCATTATGACATGTGTTAAGTCTAACATTCCAGAAGACCTAATTAAATTCTTACTCAGTTTAGTGAAACCTTTACCTGCAATAAATTTGATGCTTTGGAGAACATTTTTCCAAATTTCCAAACACTTTTCTGAGAAGGAAAGAAAGCTTGTTGGTAGAAATGTTCTTCTTTCATGCAATCCTTCAAGAGTATCTGCTAGCTTAATTTCTCTGCTTATAGCAATAAATGACACTGAAAAAACCCACCTTGAAGTGGGAAATGAAATTGAAACTGCAGTAATAATTGTAATAATTTGATATTTAGCTGTAACTAAAGGTTGACTTTTAATTTACACTACTCTGTCTCCTACATAAGACAGATGTTTCTTCAAAATGAAACTCCAGTTTTCTTCTTCTAATATTGAAATTATTTTTCACTGAATGATACAAATGACTATCAGATTATCTCATATACCTTTATGCTAGAACATTATTTTATCTTTTTATTAATTTTTAAATTTTATTTTATTGTACAGATTTTCCAATTGGAATGGTGCCTTGGTCATGTAAAAAAAGTAGAATCTTTGGGTGGGAAATACAGGGTCACTTGTTATACAAAGGAACTGATCCAAATCAAAAATAGTACCTGCAAGATATGAAATTGTTCCTTGGTGGGAGAGTAAACATTCAAAAATGTTAATGTCTCAATGTCCCAAAAGAAATGAAAACCAAAAATTTAGGAAATAGCCAAGAGGAAAACAATTTGCTAATTACTGATTGAAAAGCCATAAACATTCCTGATCTGCTGTGTGCGTAGAAGATGACACCCTAATTCAAGAGTGGCTGGAGCAATATTTGGCAGAGAACAGAAGTGGAGGAATGTTGGTGAGAAGAGGTATATTCTTTCCTAAACTTCATGACAATGGTTAGTTTTAAAGTTAGGAAAAAACCCACATTAGGCTACTGAGTTCTTATTCACATCTTTGAAGTATCAGTCTCCTTCAGCTTTCATACCTAACAAAAGCTCAGCACTGTAGGTCAAGTATTAAATGCTAGTTTAAGATTCCTGCTGTTTAAATACAGATTTCCTTTTTTTGATTTACCATACTTGTACATTATGTTGCTATTATTTGACAATATCAGGTTCACCAGGTATATTTATGCATAACTTCATTTAGAGAAGTGGAGGAATGAACAGAAATTTTCAATGCCAGTTTTAATAGATATCTGTAAACAGATGTTGTAAAACTACAATTATCTCCCTTACGCACGGCTACCTAGAGAGACTTGAGGAAATAACTATTCACAGCAGTGTCCTGAAAAATTAATGTGTTTAAAATAATTCTCTACAATATATATATAAATAAAAGGATTAATAATGAATAACATCTCAATTAGAAAAGTGCTTGCTCACCTTCTTGCCTTTCAATGTTGTGGCAGAATGAGTCTACTCAGCACTTCCATACAGCTCACCCTGTCTCATAAACACTGTTTTTATTTTCCATTATTTTCTGTTTATTGCCTCCACCCCAGCCTAGGAGATCTGTTGGAATGATGAATCTGACACCAGAGTTATGTCTCTTCTTATGTCTCTTACTGGCCAAGCAGCGTTAGCACAACCCTGAGCTGCTGTGACACAGGGATGTTGTTCTAAGCTGATCTGTGGACAGCATTTCATATTTGTGCTTGGCATTGCAGAGAAATTCCTGGGCACAGTCCCCAGAGAACATAACTAGAGAGAAAAACTTGTCAGTCATCTTACCCAAAGCTTTAGTGAAACCCCTGTGGAAACTCACTGAAAATAGACTAAATGATACCAAGAAAAAATGCCAGCTGTTGCTTAATATCTAGGATATTGCAGTCTGGAGTTATATTTACAATAATTTGCTGTGTGTTTAGCTAAGTGGTAAAAGGCAGCATTAACAGAGATGTAGCTGTGTTCTTGATTCTGTAGAGTTTACTCTGTGGTGAAGATCATCAGAGATCTATGCATTCTAGTGGAAAATCAATGTGCTAAATAACTGTGTTTGTAAGACTTTATATATAATAGTTTATTCATGCAACTGTTTCAAAAGGTCATGCTTAACATTTGGGTTTTCACATTCCAACAACAGAATCATAGCATCATAGAATGTTTAGGGCTGGACGGGCCTCCAAATGTCATCTAGTGCAACCCCCCTGCAGTGAGCAGGGACACCCTTAACTAGAGCAGGCTGCTTAGAGCCTTGTTCAACCTCTCCTTGAATATCTCCAGAGATGGTGCCCCAACCACCTCCCTGGGGAGCCTATTCCACTGATCCACCACCCTCAAGGTAAAGAACTTCTTCCTGATATCCAGTCTAAATCTATTCTTCTCTAATTTATACCCATTACCCCTCGTCCTTTCACTACAGGCCCTTGTAAACAGCCCCTCTCCAGCCTTTCTGTAGCCCCTTTCAGGTACTGGAAGGTGGCTATGAGATCACCCCAGAGCCTTCTATTCTCCAGTCTGAACAACCCCAGCTCCCTTAGCCTCTCCTCATAAGAGAGTTGTTTCATCCCACTGATCATCTTTGTTGCCCTCCTCTGGCCCCTCTCCATCAGCTCCATATCTTTCCTGTGTTGAGGGCTCCAGAACTGAATGCAATACTTCAGGTGAGGTCTCACCAGAGCAGGGTAGAAGGGCAGAATCACTTTTCTCGATCTGCTGGCCACAGTTCTCCTGATGCAGCCCTGGACATCCCATCCCTCCAACCTTTCAACAGCACCACTCAGCTCAGTGTCATCAGTGAACTTGCTGATGGTGCTCTCAATCCCATTGTCAATATCATTAATGAAGATATTAAACTATGTAGGTCCCAGTACAGACCCCTGAGGGATGCCACTTGTGACTTTTCTCCATCTGGATATCGAGCTATTGACCACCACCCTCTGGATGCAACCATCCAGCCAATTCCTTATCCACTGTACAGTCTACCCATCAAATCTATTATCTCTCCAACTTGGTGAGTAGGATGTTGTGGGGGAACGTGTCAAAAGCCTTGCATAGATTTATTATTTAGTGTTAATGGAACTTTTTGGTAGGGCATCTCCCTGGTTGTTCCAGAATGAGGTGTAAAAGAATTACAGTTATTAATAGAGATAAATGCTAAAATTGCTTCCTTAGCAAGCATAAAATGGATCTAAATATTTATGGCAGTCAATTTTATTTCTTGTTTCTGTATGGGGAAAAAAATGATAAGAGGTATAGAATGAATAAATATATTTCTAAATGCTAAAATTATCAGTTCTAGAAAGTGAATACTCAGTAGGCCTTGGAAATTGATAAGAAAGTATTTCCATATGAGTCACATCAGTAGGAATTTTGGAGGCTTTTTAAAAAATTGATCAAAAGTTAGTATCTTGTGTATAAAAAATAACAGACAGAGAACAAAGGAAAATAAATATGACAGAAACATGGCAATTTACAATGAATAGAAACGTGGGAAGAAGGATGCTAGCTGGATGTATAGCTATATTTACTATGAGATGGTAATAACAAAAAATTAACACCTTTAAACTTGTGTGATTTATTTCTTACTTCTTGCTTGATGTATTGATAGTCCCTAAGAATGAGGATCATTTTTGATTCATTTTCAGTGGTAGTTAGATAGAATTTATTTTGCATTCAAGCAGTGAGAAACGTAGAAGTGGTACAATGTTCAAGTTCAGGACCTGTACTAATAAATGCTTGTATCAGTAAACTCATGCCAAAAATGAATTTAAGAGTTATAGCAACAGCAATAAAAAAAAAAAAAAAAAAAAAAAAGCTGATGGATTTGTATGGAAAATATATAGAATAAAGCTTTAATTTTAACTTCTCCTTCTTTTGCGCTTAGTTGCTGGTGTTTATTTTGCAAAGAAAATGCCATTTTTACAGTGTCTTTAAAAGATATTAAAAGATGGATTCTAGGGGAAAGAAGTTCAGATGAGTTGGAGCTCTTGTCATTAAAAAGCTGACAATGTTACAGTATATTAGAAGTCAAGACAAAAGCAGCAAAAAAAAAAAAAGTTTGAAGTACAGCTTGCTCTTATTTTCATGCTCATCCTAGAGCAGGGCATAGTCGAAAGACTTTTCATTTTATAATATCTTGTTTCTGCTGCATTTACCAGATGGAACACCTATATATACACTCACCTTGAGATGTTCCTATTGTGCACTAAAATCCACCCACCTTAAGGGTAAAAAGGCAGCAGATGTTCCTCACTGGTACTGCTACAGGTTCATTCAGAGCACAGACAGTCCTGGAGAATATACTCTAGCATTCATGTACATTCTTCATACTGTATCTCTGCATAAAAGGGGACAACCCTTTTTTCAGAGTCCACTGTGTTTGGAGGAATATTTTTTATATATATAGCTACTTCTCAAATTAGGCAAATAAAATATCAAGTTTCTCAACCCAAAATAAATACTTTTGGAAAAAGTTTTGGAGAGAGAACTAAAAGCTTGTTGATGATACTAAACTTCTGAATTGTTGAGAAGGCAACTGGCTGTGGGTTAAAGTAACCAAAAAAACTCAATCCAAACCCTCATCAGGAAATGATTGCCTATTTTTGTCAGTATTCAGCACCATGGAAATCTTGTACTGAATAAATGCTGCCCAGTGGGGAATTGTATCTACAGGATCAAAATTAAAATTCAGTTGACAATAGAGACTATTTAAGGCTCTCCCTTAGTTGCACATACTTCACTTTGCAAATTAGCTGTGTGTATTTGATGTACAGAATCATCATAATTGAACTACACATACATGCAACAGCTGGGTGCAGATTTGGGGGCTCTTTTATTTGAACCTGTTTATCTTAATGCCTTCACAGATAAATTCAAGGTTGAATATGGAAATTGTTGAGCATCCAGCCATGGAGCATACAATGCACTGTTGGTAAGATTATGTGCTTGCATCTGAGGGTGTGGTATTCAGATGCTGCTGAATTCAGTTTTCACAATTAAAATATTTTGAAGAATGATTTTTCTCCCCAGTTGCTCTGGGACTTAAAGATCTCTTACATCTGGGGTTGTGGAGGTGGAATGTTGGCTGAAAGTTTTGATTTTTATGCTTGTCTCATTGCTTTTGTAGTGTTGGCTTCCAGGAGAGTGAATAGGAAATACCACAAAATTTACACAGTTCTGGTTAGTGCAGTTGTGTTACCAGAGAAGAAACCCTATAAGTGCTTCATTTTTCCATAAAATTAATTTTGACAAGGGCCCAGAAATATGCCTCAAACTTTAACCTTCCATTTGTAGATAAAAGATAGATAACAGCAATAGAGATAAAAATGAGATGGTGACTTTGAGCAACATGACAAGAGATTATAAATCTTAGGACTGGCCTTGTACTGCACAGAAGTTTGAAGTCTTAATTAAAAAGATATTGAGTGGATCTCTAAGTAAGCCAATGACTCTTACAGTTCTTTTGCATCAGGATACTTACCTGGGAAGCCTGGTCAGTCTGTCCTGTGCCTGAATGAATGTCTCTAGATGAGGCAGACAGTTATATAATCTAAAAATATATATATATAGATATATATATATATAATCGCAAGAGACTCTTATGGACCTTTAATTCAAGGGCAACTTTCCAGAATCACTGGTTTTTGTCTCTCTTGCTGAGAAGCAGCAAATGGCTGGAGAAAGTTCTTGCTGCCAC
>JANHGL010023891.1:0-21922 GCA_024611195.1 Ceyx melanurus | reverse complement strand
GTCAGCATCGTGGAGGTGGCTTAAGCAGTTTCATTTTACTGAAATCAGGAACATTGAAAAAGAATGAAAACTTTTTCATTCAAAAGTTTTTAAAAAAATCTTGTCTTTATTATAAGCTTCTTGAGGTTTCTGCCAGAAAAAATACCCTTGCCCATATTGAGAGTTTCAGCATCAGTTTCCTTTGAGAGATAATGAAACCACCCAATCAACATCCTAATGGACTGGAGCTTTCATTGATAGTTACCAAAAGATATAAATAAAAAAAAAAAAAAAAAAAAAAAAAAAAAAAGCCCGAAGTGACAGTGAAGTACATTTGGGCAGATTTTTTCTGGTATGAGTGGAGAAAAAAAACAACAACAAAAAGACCTCATGTACAGATGTTTTTCTAATGCAATTATTTGCATTGGATCAGCTTGTGAGAGCCTTTTCTTGATGATCAGCACAGGTCAGTTCATGTAATCTGCCTGCAGAGTGGAATAAGGCTTATTTCAGAATAATTAAGAGCATGAACAAAGGTGCAAGTCTGTCCCTTATGGGCTCTGCCTTGCCATTTTTATGTCAGCCATGATAATTATCCCATTGGGTTTCATGAGAACACTTGCAAATATGGTGAAGGGAAGTAGGCATGGTTGAAGAATCTGCCTCTTTTCCCCAACTTTTTCTCAACTCTATAATGAAAAACTTCTGAAGACTGAGAAATTATTCTTACCAGCTGATTGTTTTGGCATGGATGAGGAGAAGATTGGGTGACCAGACAAACCAAAAAGGTTTGAGAAAGGGATATGTTTTTAAAATGTCATCAGCAAAACTGAGGGAGGAAACAAGCAAACAAAAAAAAACCAACCCACAATAACAAAAGAAATTGCAAACAAACAAACAGAAAAACAATCTAAACAAACAAAACAACCAAAATGATGCTGTCCACAGGAAAACAATTAGGGCTTTCAGACAAAAACTCTCAGTAGGAATGAGGTACAAGTGGATAAGAAAAATCTTTCCAGTTTTGATTGTTCTTGTGGGGGAAAGTTGATTTTAAAAAAAAAAAGAGAAAGTCAATGAGTTAACATGTGCCTTGCTTCAGGGAGCTTCCAGAAATGCCAAATTTTGCCTTAAATCTTTGCTTGCTTTTGGAGACCACCTCAGCACATGCTCCTGGGGTGGATCCATTCTGCTTGACTGCACAGAGCTCATCTTAATCATCTGCTGCCACATTTTGCAGGGATCTGCTAATGAAAGAGAGAGAGGAAAAAGACCCCATCATGGTAAAATCCCTGTAATGAAATATGACTGAGCTAATGTGTGCAGCCACCAGTTTCCCAATGTAATGCCTGTGAGCAGCCTTGTGCAACACATCAGTTGGCAGCGCCGTATGAAGTGTTACCTCTTCAAATTGTGCAGCAAAGGGACTTGTCACTTCCAGTTCCTTCACAGGTGCAGTATTTTCTTTAGAGTCAGATGGGAATAGGGAGGAAATTTTTACTGTATTCTCTTTAACTCTTGGGCTGGTTACCTGGGGTTTCCACCAGGTTTAGGATATGGTGGAAGCTCAAGGGCTGGGCTGAGGTGGATGCAGCAATTCTTCTGCTCGAGGATATGACATCGACCCCTTTCGGCACTTTAGAAGCTGCTGCAAGTTCATGACATAAAATATCATGTCCCCCCACTTTTGTGTGAAGTTCCCCACCCAGCTCATTGCAGGAGGTAGAACCACCTCAGAGAACCCATCAATGTATCTGCAATGAGCCCAGCTTTGGAAAAAATCACCTTAATGAAAGTCTGGGGAATATTTTTCCTGCTCTGGTTGCTGGAAAAGAGCCTGGGCACAGGCTGGTCCTCAACATGTGGTTCTGAAGCCAGATTCACCCTCTGCAATGGCTGGAAGCCTCCAGCTGGGATTGAGTTGGCCTTGCTTGGTGGTTTCTTTACCTTCCGCCTTCGTCACAACTTTCCCATGGAGAACAAAACCCCGTAACTTCAATCCAAGTGAATCTGCATTGTCCCAGTGCTGTTCTGGCAGCAGTGGTCTGTTAAGAGGCAGAGCAGCTCATGAGCACTTGGTGCTCCCTGTCTGAGATCCAGTGCTGGGTGCTGGCCTCAGTGCAGATGGCCTCACAAAGAAAGGGAGGGCTCCCCCCTGCTGTGACATGTCCCGGCTTATGGCACTGAGCAAGCCTTTCCTGCCCTGGTGCATGGGCCTGAGCTGCTCATGTTGGGTACTGCAGGCAGGTTCTGATGTCTACACATTTCTTTTGACAAAGAAAAGATGCAAGTGCTTTTGCTTTCTCTGATTGATGCACAGTTGCACGAAACAGCACTGACAGAAGAAGGGCTTATCTCCAGCAACCGACTGTGTAAACAAATCCTTGTTGAGGATGTGTTGTCCATCAAAACCAGCCTCTAACACCAATTTTCTGGCTTTTTCTTATGCCAAGGCTCTTGCAGTAAGAAAGCTGTCATAACAAGCCTTTCTTAACCTGCCAACTGGGCAGGTATTGCAAAGGTTATTATCGAAAAGTAAAATGGACCCTGCTGGGCAAAAAGCTGGATGATGGGGTTGTGCAGGAAGGACTTCATGAGCAGGAGGAGGGCTGAAGCTGTAATCCCTGTGCCAGGGCTAAATGCTAACATCTCTGTTATTTTTTGGTTTGGTTGTTGTTCAAGGCAGAAAATGCTCCCTTAGTTGTTAATATTTCCTGCTAATGAATTCTTGTTTCTTCTGTGGAAGGTGATAGGTGGGGTGTGTGTGTGAGTAGCATCTGATTAATAGGAATGTTCAGATAAGACTCAAACCTAACCTTGGAGGAGGGAGTTTGGAAACCTGGAGCTCCTATGAGCTTGTGCACAGCTCTATTTATAAATACCTCTTCTGCTTTCATTCTCTTAGCTGTCGGGGGCTGGAGGTGCCAAAATGCCCAAGGAAAAGTTGTTTTTATGACCTTTCCAACCTGGCCAGATGTACCAAGCAGGAAGAACTCTCCAGAAAAGCTGTTTGCATTTGATCTCTAGCTCAGTTTTGCAAATTCACGTGGCAGAACCATCACTCAAGAGAGCAGCCTGATGACGTCAAGGGGAGGGGGACAGCCTGGCATGTCTGATGTGTTGCAAGAGCATTCAGAGACCAAAATACAAAGCAGGTGCCTGCACTGGCAGCGGAGAAGACAGGCAGATTCCAGTTCACCCTTGAACTGGGGGTAGACATACAATACAGGGGAGCCTATTTGCACCTTCTTTTGAAGATGAGATGGGACTGCAGCAGAGTTCAGGACTGGTTCTACCTGCTTCTGCCACAGGGACACCAAAAGATCCTGTATGTGATGCTCATCACACCTCCATTTTGGGGTTTACAGTGTAAGTGCCTTTGCACAAGTCATCCCAACTTCCCATTAATGGAAAGAAGTAGACACCCAAGAGGGTGATTCATCTTGTCCTTGCTGAGCTGTCTAAAATAGGTCAATGAATCATGCTCTAAAAATACCTTTTTCTCCTACAGACTAGCAAGGGAGTTTCACAGATGAGTTCAGAGGTAGATGCAGTGGACATCTAATGATGCATTTGCCATCCTACCTCTCTATTACTTATTTTATCACATGGGCTGCCCCAGGGAAGGCTTTTCAGAAGCTTACCAGGAAGGAGCATCTTTACGACAGAGAAGGCTTACAGGTTTGGTGAAGAGCCCTGGCCGCACTTCTGGCACTGTACCTCACTGATCAAGCCAGGCTCATCTGTACCAGTCCAAATCACTCTCATCGCTCTATCCCAATCACCATTTGATCTTAGCACACAGATCAAGCACCCAGAGCTTGATGAGCTGCTTCTGATGCCAAATGTGCTGTGTGGGACAGGGGAATGGATTCCAGGGCTCTTCCCAGGGATCATTTCTTCTGAAGCCAAGAATCCTGATACGTACCTTGTACAGTGTGTGTTTTCAATGAGGGTCAGAAAACTGTCAACTTGACATGATTTTGATGCTTCATTTTCATAGAACATACAGGATTGTTTAGCAGTGAGAAAAATTCTATGAGAAAGAGAAAAGGGCTTGAAATCCTCTTATATATGAATATGAATTTAGAGAAAGATATATAAAATAATATCTTTGTCAACTGGGAGCCATGTTATAGACACAAACCTAATGGCAAATACAAGCAAAATAAGAAAGCTGGCTGAATAACAGATTGTGTGGAAGACTTCCAGAAAAGGGCTTTAAAATGCAGTTGGCTAGACACTAGCTTCAACAACATCTAGGGATGGACTTCACCATTTAAAGTTTCAAGTTTCATTTTTAAGAACAACCCTGTGTAACCTCTTACCCCACATGAAGGTTCTCTTTGAAAAGATGCCATTAACTTTTAAATTGCTTGATGTCACCCACCGTGGATACAAAAACGCACCTACACAGGGGGAGCAGACAAAGGAGCTCACAGAAATCCATTTCAAAGTGACACATAATGTTGTCAACAACAACCAAAAAAAAATAGCCCCAAAACACAGATAACCCCCAAAAATGACTGGGTCTATGAATATGATTTTTAAACTGCACCCAAAATTGAGTGGTAAGACAGTTTCCAAGGGAAGAGAAATCACAGGAACCAGGAGAAGTATATCCAGTGCCATCCTCAAATTAGGACTTTCTACCCTTCCCCCTAAAAAAATCAGATAAACTCCTCAATACAGGTTAGGGAAAACATTCCTAATTCAAAAAGGGCAGATACTGCCTTGAGCTGTGCTGAGATATGAGCAGAGGAGAGCAAAGCCTTGCACACAGCCAATGGAGCAGTCAAAGGAGATCCTGGCTCAGCCACCTCCCCAGAACTGGAATGCACTCGGCCAAGTGACAGCACCACGATTAATAAGGGCCACATTCAGAGGCTTTGCCAAGAAGCAGAAATATATGTTGCCCTCTAGATGACAGCAACGCCAGCTGACCATTCATCCTCTCTAGGGACACTGTCTTTTGCTCACCCCACCTCTGGCACTGATACTTTGCACATTTAGCCCTCACTGCTTTGGAAATGAAGATTTAATAGGAAGTCAGAAGGTGAGTCTTTAGGCCAGTTTAATGCTAATTAATTATTCAGGGTATAGCTGAGAGCAAACCTGGAAAAAAAAATCAGCTGGTATTTCAGCATGATGCAGTATACACCACTATTATTTGTAAATAGAGGTGTCTCCTTACATTTAAAAGGACAGCTCATTCCTCTGTGTTAAACACCAATTGAGATTATTAAAAACAACCATTGAGGCTATAGCATCTCTGCAGTAAAATATCCATCCATTCCAGTTTGCTAGGGCTCTAAAGAACAGCTATATTTTTCATAATCATTTGCCATTTAAAATACAGTAAAATTCCAATTAGACAGACATTAAAGCTGGAGTACAGAAAGTTCCTCCTCAACAAAAGGAGTAACTTCTTTACTGTGAGGGTTGCAGAGCAGACTCCCCAGAGAGGTTGTGGTGTTGTTCTCTGAAGACTTTTAAGACCTGTGTGGATGCATTTCTGCATGATCTGTTCTAGTTTTGTCCTGCTCTGGCTGAGAGGTTGGACTCCATCTTCAGAGTTCCCTTCCAACCCCTATCATTCTGTGATTCTGTAAAATTATCTTTGCATTTAAAGTGTTAATCCAATGCAAATATTTATGGCTTTAAAATATTGTTTCTCCAATTCTGTTTTGAATTGTCAGTCTTGGTTGGTGGCTTCAAAGTCTCATCTCCTTGTGAAGACATCACAGAGCTGCAAGGTCACATGCAGAAAGGATGGCCGTGCCCATTGTTCCAAGGCTCGGGAAATAGGTACAGAAGTCTTTCCCATCTGGAAATGATTTATGTTCAATAGTGGTTAGGTCATTGCAGATCCATTGCTGATAAGATATGATAGTTGTTTTTGTGTATAATGGAAAAGAATGTGCTGAGGCTCCAGGCATTCCCACGGGATCAGCACAGGTCCATCAGGGAATCCTTTCAACCCGCTGCACTAATTCAAGCTCCTGTTACAAGGGGATATAAAATGGACTGTGGAAGGTCAACAGCCCTCCTAAGAGCTGGAGACAGTCTCCCCAAAGTGGTTTTCATCCACATTACTGGAAATGGACCTTGGTGTTCCTCTGGCAGGAGGTTTGCACACTTGGGGTGGAGAAAAGAGAAAGCATCAAGTCTTCTTTCACTCTGAGAGATTTCCACAACACTATTTTTTAACCTAAGAAATCCTTTAGTTACTCTGTGCTTCCCTCTGCTTTGGTAGTGCATGTAGAAAAGAGACTTCCATGATGCTGAATTCTCAATACATTGTAATTGTGCAACTCAGTTTTTACCTCCTTCCTTTGTAAACATGGATTAACACCCCTCCTTGGGTCTTCTAATCATGAAAATTACCTCTCCTATGCCTAGATAAAAGGCAGGTGGATAATGACAGGCAGAAATGCTCCGCTTCATGTTTGAGTCTACTTAACTCAAACTGACTTAATATTTAGAAGATTAGGGAAACCTGACATATACATAGTAGCTTCATGTTGCTTGTAGCAGGCGAGTCATAGGCCAAGCTTAAAATAAGGTCTCAGGGCTCACCTGTGAATAGGTAACAGTTGCAGGATCTCCAACACCGTTATTCCTTCTCAATCTTGCTTGATCTTGCTTGGGTCTGAAAGAGCCAGCAATAGAAACTGCACCCTCTAGAATTTGTTGCCAAAAATGTCACCGTTCCCCCATCCAGGATGATTTATTCACCATCACAGTTAGCAGAAAAGAGCAGAAAATACAACAGCCTACTTGAAGCAACAAACCAAAAGCCAGAGTCTTGACTGCCTCTTTTGTTTGTCTGGGATTATCCTTATCATTATTTTATAATCCTCTGAGTGCATCTCCTTGCAGAGAAAGACACTTTCAAAATGCCGACACAGAGCCATCAGCAATGATCTATCTGGAGAGCAGGATTAGAGGTCGCATCATTTAAACTAAAGAAATCAATTGAGATTCATTAGATGCTTTGCTGCTCCACAGTCTCTTTTTATTGTTATTTTTGTCACTGTCACACTTTTAAAGCTTCCTGGAAATTAGAGATAGAAAAAGCCTATTAAGACATCCAGCCTCTCTTGCCAGAGGCAGATCAAGAATGATCATAGTTTGTCTGGTTTGAGATATTCCAACCAGCAAAGCTCCCAACAATTCTCCACTGTTGTCCTGAGTGTGGGGACCTGAACCTATCACATCATCTCCCTTATTCCACCTGTATCTGGAAGGTTTTGGAAGCATGCCACTTTCATACAGGATCATTTCAAACCCCTTGAGTAAGCAGGAGAGCAACATGGGGATGTGAGATTTTTAATGGAAAGAAGGAATATTGGGGTATTGTAATTCAGTCATAGCTGTATCTGGCTGGACATTTTCCTGCCAAACTGGCTTTGGATGCACTTTTCTCAACAGAAAAATAATTTGTTGCCAGATGTGTTGGAAGTTCATGCTCCCTCCAAAGCCCATCAAGCTCTTACTGCTTGACTCCTCTTTGGGTCTGAGTGAGAAATAAGGCAGTGAGGAAAACTTAGGTTGATTTTTATTAAAAGCACTTTATTTAGCAGCCAAGCAGTTAACAAAGCATAAAAGGCTGCCAAAGAGGGTAAAGCTCTGCTTGCAAACCACTGCCAGTGAGAGGCATCCCCTTGCTGATGAGATTGCAAATACACCCTGGCAAACCTGCTCAGGCAGTCTGTGTCAGGTAAAACCCCTAAGGTTGTTTTAAATGAGATTTATTTATTTATTTATTTATTTATTTATTGTGTTTTATGCATTTTATCTTTTTTTTGCCTTGAACAGCATGCGGGTCTGGCTTGGTTGCTAAGCAACGTCCCCATCGTGGCCCTGGGTTTCCTTCCTCCTACAAATGGGAAACAATAACAGAAATCCCTCTGTGTCCACCGAGATGAGGTAAAGTCCTACAGTTTCATGATCTTAATTGCATCCTCCCCCTTGAAAGGCTTGCCCCCCTGCTGAGAAGGGAATTAGAGATGTAGCTCTTATGATGATGAGGGCTTCAGCAGCAAGAGGAGGATATGCCTCTGAGGGGCAAAGCACCATAAAGGTATATGGAAATAACGCATAGAGTCCAGCACAAGCAGAAATCAGCATGGACACCCACGTGCACCCCCCCAGCACCATCAGAACAGACTTTTATAACACCTTTCACACATTGCAGGGGCACCAGGGAGACTTCTCTGGGGTGCTCAAAAACTGCTTTTTTGTAGCTTGGTATTGCAGGACGGGTTCTGTGTTGTGCTCATTGCTCTGTTTGGGTTTGTGAAAACCCCATGCCATGTTTCAGCTATTGGTGGCTTGCGCCATCTTCACCGTGTTCCAACAGAGTTGGCTTGCTTAGGATTTTTCCTTTTGAACGTAAGCAAAGGACTCCAAGTATTTATGTTATCATAGAATGCTTCTAGTGATAAAGATAACAGAGGTGCACACCTTTAGCTGCCAGATACATTTCTAAAGGGTCTTTTTGTTTTGAGGAGCCTCCATTCTACTGTGGCCATCCCAAAAGGCTTTTGAAGTGCTGGAGATCTGCAGCTCCTGTTGTCTTTCAGCAAAGGGACTTTTTCCCCTTCTACAGATCCAGGTCAGGGCTCTCCAGGAAGGCAAGCAACCTTCAAACACTCAAAATCTGGGCTGAAGGGCCAGATGCCTTTATTATTTTATGCCTAACAGTGCAAATGTTAGAAGAGGAAAACACTATTGCAGAAATAGCAGATATATCTGCGTTACTTTGGCAAGCTTGCAGGACTCGATACCAGTTAGACTGAGATGAATGAAGGGCTCATTTACCTTTCCTGCTCAGCACTGCCACCCTGCTTTGCGTTAAAACTACTTGGGTACATAAAGAGAACTGTGTCCAGCAAATGTAGGGAGGTTCTCCTCCTTCTCTACTCTGCCCTAGTTAGACCACACCTGGAATATTGTGTTCAGTTTTAAGGTCCCCAATTTAATAGAAACAAGATTCTACAGGAAAGAGTCCAACGGAGAGCTATGATGATGATGAAGGGACTAGAGCATCTCCCCATGAAGAAAGACTGAGGGAACTGGGGCTGTTTAGTCTTGAGAGGAGAAGACTGAGAGGGGATCATATTAATGTCTATAAATATCTGAGGAGTGGTGTCAAAAGGAAGAGGCCAATCTCTTTTCTGTAGTGCCCAGCAATAGGACAAGGAACAATGGGTAAAAACTTCAGCATAGAAGGACCTCAACATGAGAAGGAACTTCTTTACTGTGAGGGTGACAGAGCCTAGAACAGGCTGCCCAGAGAGGTTGTGGAGTCACATTCTCTAGACTTTTAAAATCCATCTGGATACATTCCTGTGTTACATGCCCTGAGTATTCCTGCTCTGGCAGGGGGATTGAACTCAATGATCTCTAGAGGTCCCTTCCAACCCCAACATTCAATGACTATGATTTTTTCCACCCCTAAAGCAGCAGCTCTCTGAAGTAAACCACAGCTCGAGTAGCTTGCAGGGAATTGAGGGCAATGCTCAGGGCAGGTCGCATATCCTGCTACCCAGCAGTGCCACGAGGATGCAATTTGCACCCACCCATCATCATGCCAAGCCTACTGGTGCAAGGCAAGCAGGAGGGAGAAGGGAAGAAGTGCCTTTTAAACTCGACAATTTAAAACCAAAGCAATTTGTGCACCTGCCCACGGCCTTGTCGTGGTGTCTACTCAGCAGTGTTGCCACGCCGCTGCCAGGAAAACAGCCCTACAAAAAGAACCCTGGAGCAGAGATGAAAAGTGGGGAGCGACAAATTGTTTGTGCATACAGCCAGTGGAGGAGAAAACCTTTCAGGAGTGCCTTTGATGAAGCTGTTTTCTCAGGGAGACATGATGAATTATGAACTCATCGGAGAATATTAACTTGTTGCAGGCAACAGCAGTGGGATTGCAGACCTGTGTCTGCGCCAATGGCTGGGGCTGGTTCACAGGCAGCCAGCTCAATGCTCTCTCAGCAGAGCTGCAAATGGGACTTCTACCCCCAGACTGCTCATGGGGAAGTGGAAAAGGCTCTCATGATGTTTCTTCTGCCCCCAGATAAGCCTGCTCAGGGAAGTTTGAAGACACATGCTGGTGTCCATCCAGCTGGAGACAACACCTTCATTGCATTCAGCTTGCAAAATGAGCTTGAGGTGTTAAAAATTTTATGTTTCCCCAAACTGGACCATTTAACACTCTAATTAGTTACCACAAATATTATTAAGGTTATAAACCCTTATTGTGCATATTTCATCCAGGTAGCCTATCCCATGAGGAGCTGTACTGAGCCCAAGAAGGTAACACTCTCCTTCCTGCAGTTTTCACATGTATTAATTATTTCATTGGGATTTATAACACCCTTGGAAAGTGAGGCTAATAGATGGGAAACAACTCCAGCTTGTCTAAAAGTTGCAGATATCATTCAGTAATGAATACTCATAGTTTCTTTTAATGATATTAATTAAATTCACTTAGTGGTGAAATTCAATAGCAGTGCCGTGTACACACTTACTGCTCATCCCCATCACTTCGGATTTTTGCCAGTGGTTTCATTACTTGTAGGTTCTTTTCAGCCTGTCTGTCTCAGGAGGGACAACACGATCGAAGTAAGGATGTCAAGCTGCCATCTGTACGGCAGGAAGCTGTTAGCAGCTCATCATTTAATAACATACATGATCTGCAGACACAGAGCCAAGGTTGGCAGATTCCCTTACGTTCCAGGAATGCAAGGAGGGCAAATTCAGTCATTTTTAGATTCTTGTAAAACAGGCTTTTTACAGAACTTCAGAAAAATATATGTTTACATAAAATGCAAACACAACAGAAAAAAACAGTGTTGTGGTTTTGTTGGGTTTGTTTCTTTGTTTGCTTTTTTTTCCTAAGCAAACATTTTCCAGCCTGACTTGCAGCTGAAATATTGCCATTTTATGCGAGTGCATGTGGCCAGAGAACGTTGCTGAATGGGAACAGATGGGTAATGTATGCAAATTGCTCCAATGAAATGGAGACTAACAAGTTCATGATGACCCAAGAATCCCACCACAGGAAGGTGTGCAGGTGGCAGGGCACACAGCAGAGCTGACCATGCTGCCATGTGCAACCTTGCCAATGGATGGGTGCAGGGAAAAAAAGAAAATGCCTCCAGAGGCTATGGAAGTAACTCAGTACCCCATGCATTGATCCAGATGCAAGGAGGACCCTCTTGGATGAAAACCAATGTGAAAAGTTAGTTTTTCTGCGGCTGGCAGAGATTCTGTCACCACTTCTCAGCACAGGCCCAACCACAGTCTGTAAAGTTGAGCTCTCTACAAGTGTGGTCAGAGGCATCAGGATTTAACACTATGTGATCTTTTTATTAAGAAAATTCCCATCTTTCCAAGCCAAGGGTCAATATCACTTTTAGAAGTTTCTGGTGTGCTTCTCCCTGTGCCCAGCTGGGACAATTTGCCCTTGTTCTGCATCATCTGCAGCCAGTTCCCAACTATCCTGCCCCAGCCATTTACATGCTGTGTCTTCTGGCTTTAAGAAAACAATCCCAGCTACAAAGCTCCTTCCCAAGTTCCCCACAGCAATAAAATGTCAATGTCATTGCTAACTTCCACCTAACAGCCCAGGCTGGCTTCTGCCAAAGCCAACAGCAATTCACATCTTAATTGCAAAGGGAATTTGAGCGAAGAGCTGATAACCTAGAGAAAACCATAAAGGCTGTCTTATCAGGTGGAGAATCTCCATTTAAATCAGTTAGACTGTGCCAATTTGCATCAGCCAAGGATCTGACCTCGCTGTTCATGACACCAGTGTTAGCAAGAAACTGTACAAAGTGGGGTGCAGGTTGTTTTTCAGAAAGCTGTCCATTGATTCAGCCATAAAACAGGACACATTTTTAAACTGCATATGAATTTGGACTTTTATTATTCCTTATCTACTTTGTGATATGGTGGGTAAATTTGTTTGAACCAAAATGTTATAAAAATGCACTTTAAAGGCCTAATAAAAATGGAGTTAACATTACACACAGCTTGAAATCTTGGGAATTGACTATAAGGCAAAGGAAACCTGCTCTAACTCTCCATTTAAAAAAATCTGGTAGCATTAGATATACCCTTCAACTTGTCTTCAAGGCAACCTTGATGGCATAAAGGGCCTCCCTGGCCACACTGCTGAGAAGAGTGAGTCCTGGCACTCACCTTTGGCACCGCTGCTGAGCAAAGGGGAGGCTCTGCATGACCCATCATCAAAAATGCTGTTCCCAGGAGCATGGAGCTGCCTCCAGCTGAGCTAACTCTGCTAAAGGAATGTGAGATGGATGCTGGGCTGAAGCATGGGGAAAAGAAGGAGATATAAAGGAGATAAAAGCAAGAATCTTTAAGTGAATGGGAGCAGAAAGAGCTGCATGGGCCTTGAAAGGCTGTGTCCAGCAATCCCCTTCTTATCCCATATTAACCCCCATTATCCACCTGGTTTATTTGTTTTCACTGTCCCCACCATTGAATGGCTGGTCTTGAAATTCCCTTCTGTGAAGAATGAAAACCTCCTTTTAGCTTCTAGATAGTTAATACTTATTTGTTCTCATGACAAAATTGTCCATTAGCTTAAATAGAAGCACTCTGTCTAATGTTTACCTCTCCAATGTATTCATAGCAAGCAATCATCTCCCTGCCTTTGCTGCATCTGAACATGGCTTTTTTTGATGTCTGATACCACAGCAAATGCTTAATGTTTCTCCATTGGCTTTATCACTATAATTGCTCTGCAGGTTTGAAACTCACACACTCATCGCTCAAACCCCATGATGAATATCCATCATTATCCTCTCTTCTGATCTCGTCTCTCATGACACAGCTTGACGGAAAATCTGGCAACCCTTCCATGGTGATCGGTGTGACCTTGCAAGTGCTAGTAGGATGGGGTATTGGACATCTGGGGCTTCTACTCCCAGTTTCACATGAATCTTGGGTCAGCATTGAGCACCAACTCATGAACATTTGACCTTTAAAGCTAATTCTGATTTTTACTACCGTTTCAGTTACTAGTGTCCTAATTCCAGATGAAGACATCTATTACGAGAAAGAAAAGGTCACCAAATTTGACCCAGAGGACTAGAAACAACATATGAGTGACGCAGTTGCTAAGATTCTTTTGAATCTCCTTTAGTCCCAGGGAAGTTTTTGGGACCTCCAATATGCTTAAACAATAGAGTTGCATGAGCAAAAAGGTATCTGTCAGAATTTCTCTCCATGCACTCAGCCTTTGCCAGTTCCACGCAAATCTGCATTCCCATCAGAGGATGAGGCTGGGAGGTCACCACCTGCAAACCCCGGCCAGTGAGTGCCATGCAAAGGCAGCATGTGGCTCAGCTGATGCACACTCACTGAGGACATTTAGCCTGAACTAAGAAGCAGAGAAGAAAAAGCTCATTTGCAGGTATTAGAATAACTATCAAAGTGCCAGGCTAATGCATCTTATGACTCCCACGAAAGAGTTTGCACTGTTGGCAAGATGAACCACCTTTCATTTGGCCCCCCCACCTTGTTCTGTATCACAGAAGAGATTTTCCCTGGAAGCTTCCAAGGATTCACAGAATATCTTTGATTGGAAGAGACCTCCCAGATCATCTAGTCCAACCTAGTGCAAGCTCACCACTAAATCATGTTCTTAAGCACCACCTTCCAGCGATGGCGATTCCACCACTACCCTGGGCAGACCATTGCAATGTTTGATAACCCTTTCAGTGAAAAAATAATCCTTTCAGTGAAGAAATATCATTTTTAGTGAAGAAATAACCCTTTCGGAGAAGAAATAAATTCCACAGCCAGGAATTCCATGCACACCTACACGAGGAGAGCACTGCACTTCTGTTGTGTTTTGGGAGGACTGCATTTAAAAATCAATAAATATTCCTTTAGAGACAGATTTTTCCACAGCCTCATTTTGTAGCCTGATGACTTGTAGAGCCATTTACACCTACACAAAACAAAGGATAGCAGCAGAGGTAAAACACTCACTGGTAGGATAGTTTTACACCTGCTGTACATTACTTTAATACTGACACGAGGCACTTGGTGGTGTTGAACTGGATCTTAAGTACTCACAGCCTTTGCTGCTTGTGGGTTTTTGGCTCCAGGTTAATGCAAGCATAGTATTTTGGCAGTCTAGAGAGAATAAACGTAGAATCATATAATGTTTTTGCTTGGAAGGGATCATTTGCTTAGGTCATTTGCTCCAACCCTTAATGACTGCCCCTCTGCCTGAGAACCACCCTGTCCTATGCATTGCCCTTTGCTTGCCAATAGCTGCTTCAATCATGAGGTTTCAGGCTACCAGAATTCCACGTCCATTGCCTGCTCTAACCTTGGCCATCTGTCCGTTCCTCGGTTTCCCCACCAGTAGGACAGAAATAGTGTATCCATCCTCTCTGGAGACCTTTGAGACATCTAGTAGAAAAATACTGTTTAAGTGCACTTAGGATAACAATGGATTATTTATCATTCCCTCAGGAAGTTGTTCCTCAGTCTGATACATCTCATTGTTAAAAAGCTGTTCTTGATATTATTATTTCTTTCCTTCCCTAATTCCATCCCATTACTCATAGTAATATCCCTTCTGTGATTTCCGTTCCCAAGGGGAAAGAAGAGGCTTGCATTTTTAAGAGGTGGCATTTTATGGCTTGTTTTTATACCCAGTAAACCTTCCTGAACAGAACTGCTGAGCAACTCCAGTGGCTTTGAAAGTGATCAAGAAAACTATTCTGTGAAAGCCATTCTGGCCACAGAAGTAATTAACTGGAGGGATTAGAAAATAATACAATGCACAAAAATTCATTTCCTTTTTTACTTCATGTTGTTTGAATACAAAAATTATCTGTCTCCAAGCTCCTTGAGCATTATTACACATCTCCCTCTGTCTGCTACAGAGAGGCAAAGGCTTTGGATTAATTATACTGCTACTTTTAAATAAAAATAATATTAGGAGCAAATATTCATGTATTAATTAAATAAACCCTCAAGTGCTTCCATTTCTGGTATCTTTTTTTTAATACACTTTACTTTCACACCCCCATGTTTGAGTTTCAAATGTTCACCCTGTAAAATTTGATCAGCAAACTGAACAGACTTATTTTCTTCTGGGACAAGTTAGTAAAATGGGGATCACATGTAAACATCCTAAGGTGAAAGAAGAACTATATGGTTTTGGAGACTAGAGATTTTATGAAAACACTCATGCTGGAAATACCATTCAGAGAACCAAACACCATCCAGATCAGTTTCTGATCTAAATCTGACTACCAGAGCACCACTAACCCATGTCCCTCAGCACCACATCTCCATGGCTTTGAAACCCCTCCAGGGATCATGGGGAGTCCACCACAGCTCTAAGAAACCTGGGACAGGCCTGGACAACCCCGGAGGGGAAGAAATTGTTCCTCAGCTCCAACCTAAACCTACCCTAATGCAACTTGAGACCTATTCCTCTTGTCCAGTCACTTGTTACTCACTGCGTCGGGTACCATATAGCACCAGGGTCTCAAGTCTGTTCTTCTTATTCCTCCCACACATCCAATCCAAATGCTGCCATTTGTTTGGTTTGCAATAGAAAGTGGCATATAAAGACATCAGAAAAGTTGGAAATCCAGATGTTAATTGTGTCTGGGCTAAGGACAACACAGCTCTTGGTAATACTTGTGCCTGGAACCTCTTTCAATTTAATGAAGAATCCTGTGTAAATAAATGAGTTTGTATGGGTGTTAAAATGCTGCAGCAAGTGAATTTTCCTTCCTGTGGAAAAGTGAAGATTCTCACCAAGTGGTGACCTTGCTGGCATTTGTTTGTAAAACAGTAGAAAGATGTTTTGGCTATGGGTGTTGTGGCACCCCAGCCAATCACCCTGGGGGGTGGCTGATTTCTTGTCCAATTACCTTGAAGTTAAAAGGGTATAAAAAGAGCTGTAAATTAATAAAGAAGGATCTTGGAATCTCTTGTGAAGGAAATCGTCTCTGCTTCTCACTTTCTCCTCCTCTGGCTGCTGGCCTATAAATGCCAAGTTTGGAAAAAGACAGAGACATGTGTGGGATGTTTCTCCCCCCTCCAAACAATGCAGAGGGGGAAGGAAACAGAAGAAGCCAGGAGGGGACATTAAGGAAGAATTAGTGCTTCTCCGAACAGCAAGCAAAATTAAAATGGAAACAGAGAGGGAGGTTGAAAAGTCAGCTGCTAAATGCTCTGCAACTAAATGTTGTTAAATATTTAAATTTCACAATCAAGCACATTTTTGTTTATTAAAAAAAAAGATAAAGATAAAGATAAATGCATAGGAGGGCTCCATGGTTGAGTTGTTAAGCAGGGTAATGACATTTCAACCTCCCTCCTCCCTTCTACAAGCAATTATAAGTGAATTGTGTACAACAGAAGAATTTCAATTGCTCATCTGGAGTTGTGTAGGTGCACAATCTCCCTCTCCCAGGTACAGTTAGTCACCACTTCATCCCCCTAGCAGCAGCAGCAGCAGCTCGAACCCAGGGTACCAAGTTCAGGCCTTGTAAAATTATGGAGCTTGACAGGGACAATAAAAAAATTGCTTGTCCCTATTCAGATTTGCAAGGGTTCGTTTTGAGACTCATGATCAATCTGATCCCATTAAACCTTGCAGCTTATTCAAATTTAAGAGATGATCTAAAATAAGCCACTCTGCAAGACATTGTGTCCATTTGGGGTGGGGTTGTGATTTAATGTAAGCAGTTTTATTTTAGGAAATTAAAAGTATCTGTACCTGATTTTAAGTCTGGGTGTTGGGAGCTGATGGATGAAGCACCTTCTAGGAGGGATTTCTGCTCTTTCCACAGTTGTTGTTCAGCTCAGCTGAGAATCCAGTTACAAATACATATGAAAATGAGTAATGAACAAGGCTGAAACATCTTATTTCAATATTTTCAATTAAAACAAAATGCCTAGGGCTGACCTGAAATTTGTTTTTCCATTCTCTTGCCATCTCCCAATGGGGATTGCAGTGGAGCTGATAGGATTGAGGAGTCCAGCATCATCCAGTATTATGTTGGTTTGTTTTTGGTTGGTTTTTTTTTGCATAGCTTGATTGTTAATTTGAAATATTTATTCTGAGGTGTTAGAAAATGTTCCTAATTTTTAGTATTCATCAGCTTTCACCAAGACTCTCAAAGCAGATGCTCAACCCCAAAGAATGCATATTAAGCAGATCTTCTCCACCACCCTGGCCTTCCCCCACCATAGCTATTAAAAAGAATGGTGCTTCTCTGAACTATTGCTCCAAAAGTAATAGCAGCACTGATATAAGCAAACACTTAAATGAAATTGCTCATAAACAGTGAATTCCTCAGACCAGGCTTCATTCAAATCATAATTTAAATACAAATTTCCAAACCTGTCTCCTGCCAAAAAATAAATGCATTGAAGTAGCCCAGACATGTACGTACAATAATGCCTTTTTCACTCATTTCAATGAGCCTGGAAAGGAGATAAAACTCTCAAAAAACATTCTGGATTTCTCTTCCATTCTGATATTTTAAAAGATCTGAATCAAAGGAGGGAGAAGGAGTGGAAAAGTGATTTCTGCCTTGAAACTTGTGACACTTAGAGCTAGATCAGATAAAGGGCTTTGAACGGGGGGATGGACTTTTATGTCTCCATCCTAAGTGCTGCTTGAACCCTAGAAGTGCCTGATATCTTAATCATTCATTTGACATTACAATATTTTAAACATGGATTTATGGTGAAAAGTTTGTCTCTAGCTTCTCTGCTAGCCTTCATCTGTGGTCTTAGGTGCTAGGGGGCTTATCTTGCAAGGTGACAGTGGAAACTACTCTTTTGGCCAGATCAGGGCTATGGTCCTTCCTACACAAGCAGGAACAATCTCCCCATGGATTCTCTCCTCTAGGGAATCCAGAAAAGCTTCAGTCTGATCAGGGTCTTAAGAACAAATCTTTGCACTCCGTTCCTTCTACCATCCCTCTGTCTACTTCTGCTGCTGCAGACAGCTGCTTGGAGTAAGCTGACTTACAATGGCTCCAAATGTAGGGGTGTACAACCCAAGCTCCTTCTGAACTGGGTCCAGGAAGCTGTATCTTCTTTTTTATCAATAAAGGTCTTTCTAGAGCAGGCTTGTGCCCTAAGACAAGCACTGGGAGAGTGTCTGGCATTTGGGTAGGAGCTCAGGTGCCCTTGGACATTCCTGGGATTTCTGAGATTACCCAGGGAGCAAGATGAACCAATGTCTGGAGATTCCACACTTCTGGCCCAGGCTCTGCAGAGCCAGATCGTTCAGCAAATTCACTTCTCTGTCCTTCCAGTTTCCTCATTCTCCCTGGAGAAATAATTTGGTGAGCAAAACTGCAAACAGCATTCTGTTGCCCCAGAGGGAGAACAGCTGGCCGGGCCATGCACATATCTCCTATCATCCCTCATTGCATAGGAAATGCTTCCTTTCTCTCTGACTACACTTCGAGATGTGCATTAACATTATTATTATTTGTGCGTGATGCAGAAAATGTAAGCTACAGAATAATAGGCTGCATTTAATAACATTTTTCAAGCTACACCGGTAACATTATTTTTTTCTGAGTGACAGTTTAGTAGTACAGAGGAAACACTTGGTTATCCCACTCACCAATGCAGAATAATACCACAGCATTTTGCAGGGATCTGCTGGTGCATGAACGAATTTGTTCCAACCTCTTGAACACGTCTCCCATGGGCAATATTTTATTTTCCACACAGAAGCAACTTCTCTCTTTGGAGATGAGCAAGCTGATGTAACAGAGCTACCCTGCTTACGACAAGAGAGAGCTGCCTAGAGGGGTTGAATGTTATTGATAACATAATCAATACAGGGGTGACTCCAGCCCATGGATGCTCTGACACAGGATGTTAGAGGTTGGAAGGGACCTCCGAAGATATCAAGTCCAACCCCCCTGACAGACCAGGACAAAACTAGAGGAGATCATGCAGAAATGCATCCAGTCAGGTCTTGAAAATCTCCAGAGAAGGAGACTCCACAACCTCTCTGGGGAGTCTATTTCAATGCTCTACAACTCTTGCAGTAAAGAAGTTCTTCCTCATGTTGAGGCAGAACTTCCTGTACTCAAGCTTGACTACACTACCCCTTGTCCAATCACAAGTGAAAAGATGTTGTCCCTGCCTTCTTGACACCAAGTCCTTATGTATTTATAGACATTAGCTAGATCCACTCACAGTCTTCTCCTCTCCAGATGATGTTGCACACAGGTAGTGATGGATGAGGAACCAGTGTTCACACTTGAGGATAGTGAGAGGCATCAGTTTGACACTGAATGGATATATTCTTGTTCAACTAAGATATTTCCTTCTTTTTTTTGGTGAAATTTCACCTCTCTTTGCTGTCTCAATGTGGGGTCATTCATTTAGGTCAAGCAGAAGAGCTGAGTGCAAAGGTCGCTGGCACGTTTTTGATGCACTGTGGAATATAAGGCATTTACTGGCTCTTGGCCAGTCCTTCCACCAGTGTTTCCAATTTAACTCTTCCAAATGTAAATGTTTTCTCCAACCAGGCTGAAGCTGGCCCTGTGCATCTCACAGGACAAGCCATCCTGGCTGCTGTGGCTGGTGGGCTCAAAGCCAGGGTAGCAACTGTGATTTCAGCACCCATCAGTGTTATAACAATACCTCCTTTGTTAGCATTTTCTTCGGGGAAAGCTGCTGAAAGAACTCTAATATTGCATGCCATAGGGGAAAGTTTAGAAACACGGAATAATTAGGAATAGAAAAAGCCTTCTGACTTTCCTTCCATTAGGGATTTGCCACAGTTAGTTTCTCCTGAACCACAAAAATGTACTTCCTGGAACCGAGTGAATGGTAGAAACCATTTTCCACATTGAGGCACACACTTAACACCCCAGGGCTCACAAACAACAATTCTTTCTGCAGAGTCCTCCCTCCAGCTGGCAGAGCCCTGGTTTTCTGTTTTGTGATTGAGATTCTCACTAAGTTCCTTGGTGCATTTCATGTGCTCAAGACCCTTTCTATGAAAATGCAGGAATGTGGAAGGCAGGAATAGGGGACCTCTGTAAAATAATCATGTATCTGCCTGGAAAGGGGTATTTGGGCTACTTGAACCTGGTCTCAGCCTTGCATTGAGCCCTTTCCCTTTGAGACCAGGCATGAGTACTGCAAAACTTAATTGTCAGGCACTATGGGAGCTGTAGTTCCCCAGGAGCAGGGACCAGTGGGCTGCTGGGAAAGGTGGGTGGGTCTATAAGAGGATGCATGTGAGGAGGGATTTGCAGGTGGTGTATTGTCTCTGAGGTGGCTACTTGGGGGGCTGACTTGCTGTGTGGAGCTGAGGGATTTCATGCTGATGGCTTTGGAGAATCAGGACCTGTTCTCATCTGGTGGCTTTGCATTAGTGGGAAGAAACATTGCTTTGCCTTTTAAATTGGGAAGAGAGCACAAAGAGGATGAAAGATCCCTCAAGAGAAACACAGGTTAGCGTGGCACCTCTCTGACCAGAGGAGAGGGTGCAGCATGTGATGGTGAAGAGATGCTTGTAAAAGCTGCCCATGGTTGGGAGGTCTGGTGCTGCAGCATCCCCATGTGCCTCTGATCTAGGGCTTCTTCCCTCTTTCAGCAACAAGGAAAGGCTTGATGAGTTCAGTGCAGGGGAGGGGGACTCAAGTAAGAGATACTAGTGGTCTTTGCACAGGCTTAGAGGTGAGGGTTTCCCACTTACCTAGTGTCTCTGCCAAGAAAGTTGAGAAGAATTTTGTATCTGGGATGCTTCCAGACTTACCCTCTGGTAAGAAATGTGGGTGTCTGTGGCAGTGGGCAGCCCACACAAAATGAGTCATTGCAAACTCCTTATTTATCCCAATCGAAAATATTATAGGATGAGCATCTGGAGAGAGGGCAGGTTGTAGTAATTCTCAAACCTGCCTCTGGTGCTTTGAGCTGCAGCTGGACTGGGGCAGCATTGTGGAGACCCATAATTGTCATGTCTGGAAGGGGACGACCCACGTGAAGTTCAGCTTTCAGATAGGGTATCTCAGCAAGTCTGAGAGACTTGGGGTTTCCATAGATCCAGGTAAATCATGCCTGGCAGGCATCTGCATCCAACCGTTGCTGTGTATAGAGCAGCTATCTGTGGGCAGAGATTCTTCACAAAACACTCCTGTGCTCATGCTTGCCTCTGGTTTTCTGCCCCTTACAATAAAAATGAGCAGTTCTAGTAATCCTTGGTAGATGGGGGTGGGCTGCAGCATCTGGCTGTTCTGCACTGTATGTCCAGGGAAGCTGTAGGTTGTGGCTGGGAGAAAGGTGGCCAGGAAAGGAATAGTACAAGCTCATCTTGCTTGCGGTAAACACATTACTTGTCTCTCCAGGACATGTCTTTACCCCAGTGCCTTTGAAAACTGAGTGCCTTTACAAAGGGACCCTGCTTACCTCACTCTGTTTTACTGACATACAGACTTCACAAATGCAAGAAGCTTAAATATTTAAGCATTTCTGACCAATTTTCTTCCCATCTGCCAGCTAGCTCGAAGCTGTATATAACTGGGCTCAAAGAGATTGGAATGTATTTTCCTGTTTGGCGTTTGAAAAATATTTTTTTTTTTCAGGTCACTGATGGCTCTTTGAACAGAGTCAATATTTGATGATAGTTGGTGCTGCAAAAACACTTGCTGTGTTTTAGTTGTGACAAACAATTTTATTAAGTGTGCAAACTTTTAGGGTATGAACTGCCTGCTGGAGGCTTATTTGGGTAAGGGTTGAAAAAGTTGATGGCAGAAATAGGAAAACAGGAGTCTCATGAGACTTGAGCTGTCTGGAAATGGCTATGATTTAAAAGACAGAGATTTACTGGAGAGAGTCCAGCGCAGGGCTACCAAGATGATTAAGGCAGTGGAGCATCTCCCTTATG
>JANHGL010023890.1:60521-120766 GCA_024611195.1 Ceyx melanurus | reverse complement strand
GGCGGGGAGGGGGGGCTGCGCTTCGGTGAGGAGGTGGCTAGGGCCCTGGGCCGGGAATTGGGGGGGGCGGGAACTGGGGTAAAGGGGGGACAAGGGCGTGGGGACAGGATGTGACAACGTGTCCTTGTTTCCTTTTCCCCTGACCGACAGCCGGAGGCGGGGTTTGCTGGGGGACAGGTGGGCCCTTTTTACCGGGTGGGTGTCGGGGGCTGCACGCCACTCATAGCCCACTGTTCCCACCCCAACAGGGATGCCTCCTGGCAAAGGGCAAATAACCCCGCTGCTGCCTGCCCTGAAGACCTCTGCACACAGCCCACATGGGACCCATGGCCCCGCCACGGGGGGCTGTGTAAAGCCCCCGGAGGCTCCCAGCTCAGCGCAGGGTCGCAGCAAGAAGAAGAGCCGCAAGCACCAGCGGTTCATGCAGCGCCGGGACCTGCTGGAGCGCAAGGGGCTGCTGAGACCCCGCAGACACCTGAGCAGCCAGGACCCTGTGGAAGAGACAGGGGCACCCAGCAAGCTCACCAAGGCAAACGACACCACGGCACCCCGCTGCAGGAAGGTCCCCAAGCCCAAAAAGGTCACCTCCCCATCCCTGTCCCCATCTGCTTCTCCTGAGAGCATAGCCAGGCACCACTCCGTGCTGCTGTCCCAGGGAAGTGGCAACTCCAAAGGGGTGCAGACATCCTCCCTCATCCTGCGCCCGGGCAAGTACGTGGCCATCGACTGTGAGATGGTGGGTACTGGTCCTCAGGGGAGGCTGAGCGAGCTGGCACGGTGCTCTGTGGTGAACTACCAGGGGGATGTCATCTATGACAAGTATGTCCAGCCCGAGCTCCCCATCATGGACTACCGGACACGCTGGAGTGGCGTCACCAAACGTCACATGAAGAGTGCCATTCCCTTCAAGACTGCCCAGGCAGAGGTGAGGAGAAAAAGAAATAAAGAAAAAAGGGTGTGTGTTACCTGTCAGATGTAATATTGGGATATTTGGTGACCTGTGCTGAGCTGCTCTGAGTGAGGCATGCACAGGGCAGGAAGCCTCTGAGGCTGAACAGTGAGTTGGTTTGCTTGTTACTGTCATGGGAACCTAAAACTTAGAACTGAAAGATCTGAATTTAACACAAAATGGTTTATTTTATGCTTAATTGGTGTTTCTTTTGCTGTACCACCTGTCTTAACCTTTTCTGATGCTTCCAGATCCTGAAGATCTTGAAAGACAAGATTGTGGTAGGACACGCCATCCACAATGACTTCCAAGCCCTGAAGTACTTCCACCCGAAAGACAGGACCCGAGACACCAGCCACAGCCCTCTGCTGAAGCAGAAGGCAGGGCTGCCCAACAGGGCCAGCGTCTCACTCAAGAATTTGGCCAGGCACCTGCTCCACAAAAAAATCCAGGTAAGCACCAGGAACCTGGAGATGAGGAGCCATTCCTGAGATTGAGTCCGTGTGTTCAGCCTGGTCCCCCTACTGCCATGGGTGATCTCTGTGAGGTGATGAACCCATGCTCCTGGTTATAATCAAATTAGGGGAGCCCAGGTCCTCCCAAGGTGACTATTAAGCATCTTGGTAAAGCAGGGAGACGACCTGTGCCATCCAAAAAGTTCTTGAGAGATTCCTGCATCTGCATTGAAATTTGTTGTCTCCAGAATCCCCAGTGTTTTTGTCCTGAGCAATCAAACAACATGATCTGTGGGATTTTTCTTCTAACAAGACTTTTCCCTCTTTGCTCAGGTTGGCTGCAAAGGACACTCATCAGTGGAGGATGCTCAGACAGCCATGGAGCTCTACAGACTGGTGGAGGTGCAGTGGGAGAGGGAACTGGCGTGCAGCCGGCCTCCCAGCCCCGTCACAGACCCCACTGATGACAGCAGCCAGTACATGGATGACCGGTACTGGCTCACAGACCTGATGACAAGTGGCCTGTGATGAGGGACAGCGTCTCCTCCACGTGTCTTGGGCCGCCCTGGCACCTTCAGCTATTAAGGTGGAGGTGGCTGCTGGGTTTGTGCCCCATGGGCTCTGCCTGGCACCCAGCCCCACTGCAGGCAGCAGCACAGGAGAGTTGGACACCACCAGCCCTGCTCAGGGGTGGAGAATTGGTGACACTTGGGCACTGGCAATCGCCTGTAAATTCTGTCCACAGCCTCTTGCACAGAAATAAGAGCTGTGGCTGTGCTGTGCTCATCTGTCACTTGGTGCTCAGGGGTGAGCAGGGTCCTGGTGTCAGCCTACAGGAGCCCCTGTGGGCATATGATGGCTGCAGTGGTGGGCTGGGGCTGTCAGGGCACCTCCCATGCCCTCTGGGAAGGGAATACCCCCATGGGGGTAAGGGGCAAATCTTGCTGATGCCCAAAGGCTGCAAACCATCTGGGGCCAGTTAAAACAACTGGCTTCCTCTTTGCTTTCTTTGCACAGTGGAGCCTGAAAAGAAAGTCTGGGTCTAATCAGTGTTCAGCCTGGACAAGAGCATAGAGTGCACTTCATTTTAAATAGACCACAGAATTGTCCAACTCCAAATTAAAAACTGCTCTTGCTAAACCCTCGTGTTTGTGCTGCGTGATCTGATCTGGCAGCTCTCCAGGAGAGGGAGGCCAGGGTTGAGGTTGGCAGATAGCTGCCTGTATACCAGGCTGTGCCCCAGGGCTTATAACCCACCTGCAATCAGCAAAGGTGCTTGGGATGGTCTGATTGTGGCTGGAGTCATCAGGTTCTTGGGGTTCAGGCTGCTCCCCTCTGCTCTGGGTGCATCTCTGTGAAGGCAGGAGCAAGGAATGGGCCCAGCCAGGGCACTGCTGTCTGCCTGTGGAAGAGAAAGCATTTCACTGTGTCACTCTTCAACAGCTGGACTGTCCCAGCTTAGGGAGCTCCCTGTAGTGTTGGGATTTGTCCACCTGCCAGTCAACACCTCTTCACATAGGGGGTGGGAGCAAGAGCTGTGCCTGCTCTGTGGGGTGGGAATGGTGCTGAGCTGTGGTGTGGTTTGCTGGGATGGGGTGATGCTCACTTGTAGGGTGCTGCTCCATGGCTGACATTTGTGGGTGCCTGTGGCTGCACAGATACACCCCCAGCTGGGTGTGTGAGCACAGGAGTGGGGTTTGGGGCTGGATGGGGAAGTCACTTCCCTGGGGAACTGAACAGTTAGAGAAAATCCTTTTTTTTTTTTGCTGGGTGCCTTAAGGCTCAGGCCACCCCTGAACAGGGGGACCCCAGTCCTGCTGCCTGGGCTGTGATGTGGGAGGTGGACAGAGGGCTGCCAGCACACTGGGGCTTTTGGGAGCTTGGCCACAGCACCGTGCACGTGTGACAGCCAGCACTAAAATGGACTCCATGTCCCAGGCTTTTCCTGAGGGCCAGGAGCAGGGAAGAGAGCTCAGCCCCAGCCTTGGGAAGCAGCCAAGGGAGCCGGGTGACGCAGGCACACCTGACGCACACATCAGTGCCATTACAAGATGCATCTTGCACTTCCCATCTTAACTCCTCCCTGCCCAGCAGAGGAAGCTGGGGACAGTCTAGAAACACTTTGAAACATGTTGGTAAAAAGCTTGCTCTCCTGGTGGCCCAAGCACAGCCATCCTTCATCAGAAATAACAACCTGGGCTGCACCATGAGCTCATGATCTAGGTGCTCACAACCAGACCTGGTAGGAAACATTGGTCCCACAGTAAGTCTAAATCCTCCTCACACCAGTTTGTCTCAGGCATGTTCCTGAAGCAGCAAGCTGTAGAACACACCCTGTGAGAGCCTTGGGATGCAGCTCAGCTGAGCCCCAGAGCGATGCTGTGCAATGTCAGCAGGATCTGGCAGGGGTGTGAACCCCACAGGGCACCTGAGGGGTGCAGGAGGAGCAGAGCTGGCCCAGAAATTTCTGTTTCAACAGATCCACTGTCAGAAGATGGTGGCATCCCAAAGCTGACACAGCAGCACTGGCTTCTGCTTCCAGGAAAGCAGACCCGTGGGAGGGCACAGTGGAGGGCACTGTTCATGGCCGTACAAGCTGGCCCATAAAACTGCATCCCTTCTGGGGGTTTGTGGGGGGCTTGCACATGGCACCTCATTGCTCCTGGCTTGCTTGTGCACCTGACCCCCCTTTTCTGTCCCTCCAGCCTATTCTGTCTCATCCCCCCATAGCACTGCCTTGCCCTAAGCCCTACGGTGGCTTGATGTGAGCCAGAGGTGTGTTGGGCTGAGGCTGGAGAAAGCTGCAAAAGGAGGTGGAAGGCCACACAAGGCTTTATCAGGCAGTGACTCAGCCTCCTTGCCGTCAGCCAGCAGCGAGGGGAAGGCATAATTAAGAAAAAAATAAAACCATTTCTGAAGTCTCGACTATCCAAACACTTTAGTGAGACTCACTTTCAAAAGTAAGCCTGGGCTGGGCTCGGCTCCAGGCAGGTGACAGATTTCTTTAAGCCCTCATCCCCTGGTAGCTTTTCCCTGCCTGCTCATGAGCTCCCCCAGCCTGCCTGTACAGCTGCCTGTACAGCTGCCTGTGCACCCTCCTGCCTGCCCAGCCCTGGCTTGCCCAGCAGCATCAGGCACTGGGAAGGTCACAAGCTGCTCTGAGAGTTTGTCCCCATTGGCACTTCACTAACACCCCTGCTGAAAAGCCACCCCCTGCTTTGGGAGCAAATATGAAGGCAGCAAGGCATCCAAAGCCCAACTGCTCCCTGGTGCTCAATGTGCCCTGCAAGCTTTGCTTCTGTGCCACGATCTCCAGATCTTGGGGAAGCTGAGAAACAAAACTGGGGAGCCAACACCCATTAACATCAGACGAAGGGCTATAAAAAACCCCAACATTGTGCACTACAGCCCCCCTGGCCTCTCGAGGCAGGGTTGCTGATGAGCAAACCCCACCATGGATAATGAGAGGTGGTGGCAATTTGCTCCCTACCAACAAAGCCGTGTTTGCTCTGAATAATCTGAACAGCAACATTCGCCCCATCTGCACCCGCTGAACCCCTCAAGAGTTAATCTGATTTTCACAGGTGTTTGTGAATATTCACCTACGTGCCAGGGAGTTGCTATGGCTGAAAGCAGCCAACCTTTGCTCTGGCTCATCACTCGAGCAGCCCACTGGTGCTTGTGCTGGGAGGCTGAGCATCTTTAGGCAGGGGAAGGAGAGCTGGGCTGGCTCACCATTTACACTAAATTTAGTGATAATTGAAGAATTTGTAGAAAACTCGTCAGTTATCTCAACAACCCTGAATAATGATTAACCCAAACCCATGAATCCAGCAATGGGCTTTTTTATCAGAGAGAAAACATTGTCAAATGAGTTTTTTCCAGCCAGCTGCGAGAGCAGGTAACTGATAAGCCCGTTGTTGCAGTGGGGCTGAGCCAATGGGAGCCAATGGCAACGGCTTTTACTTCTGTCTAGCAACAGCTTCTCCTCGAGCAGCGGAAGGCAATTCAATGCTTTCCCTTGCTTTTATTGAGCTCCTCCCTTCCTGCCCTCCTGCTACACAGGGGTTTTCATGGGAGACACTCAGAAAATGAGTTTCGCATCGATTGTCCATGTTTTTCCGTGTGTTTTGGCATCTGTTCCTATCCTGCCTGGCAAAGGCTTTGCAGCTGTAGAAGTGGATATACCCTCCCCAACCTCCTCACATCCTGGGCTCCACTCACACCCTGCCTTGCCCATGTTCCTGTGGCTCTGCTGCTGGCTGTGTGTAGGACACCCATATGGTGTGTGAAATAACAGCCTAGCAGAATAGCTGCTGTACCAGGAGACCCTGTGCCAAGCATGTGTCTGACCTTCCTGCCCTGCATCACCAGCACCTGGCCATGGTCTAGCACCTCTCCCGGGGTGCTGTTTGCATGGAGACCATGGCTGGAAATGGCATCCCCTGAGCAAACACCTGGTTTGCTTTAATGCTGGCTTTAGTTATCATGGTACATGCAGTTCAAGTGCCACATAAGCCCCAAATGCCTTGGGGTGGAGCAGTGCCAGTACCTAATACCAGGCCGGAACAAGCCCCTAACCTGGGGCAGTCTGTCCCCTTGCTTTGGAGCCACAGAGAGTGGATACTTTGCTCAGGTGACTTACCAGAGACAAAATCAGTCACAGTGGAGGAAGAAACGGGCCTCCCTGAGCCCCCACCCCATCCATACTCCCACCCACCATCACCTCTCTGTTTTACGCCCCGAGCGTAAATTAGAAGGCAAGAAAACTCACAAGCAGCTACAAATTAAACTCTCAGGAGCCTTAATGACCTGCTTGGCCGGAAGAAGTGACTAGGTGTGATGTGGAAATGAATGGGTACATCTGGCAGCCGCTTAGCACTCGGCTGCAGGAGGGGGGGTGGGTGTGCAGGGGCGTGTGTGTGTGCGTGTGTGTGTGTGTGTGAACCACCGGCACAGCCTCCCAGATTGGCTGCAAACCCCCTTCCCGACCAACGCTGGGGACCAGGGTGGCCTAGCAACAGCCTTTCCCTAATGAAAAACAAGCCACTTAACCATCGTGACTGTCTGCAGATGAGAGGAAAAGGCACAATTCCCGGCACGCTCCGTCCTCCCCGGGGAGCTGGCCCCAAAGTGGGCTGCAAATGCCCTGGGTGCACAGAAAACGTTCCCTGCAGGCACACAACGAGAAAACCCCCAGGGAAGAAACCCCCTTCTGCTCCACTCCACCCCCCTGTGCAGGCAGCCTGGGTGCTGGGCTCACCCCCAGCCTGGCAAGTGGAGCCCTGCCACAGGCACCCACGGGGCGAGCCGGAAGTTGGATGCCAAGTGGCTGTAGCAGCCATGAGTTGTTGCAGATGCCACCGTTGGGGCAGAAGAGGTTTGTGGGCTGAAGTGCCAAGGACATGTGGGGTGCTCCCCAGTACCACTGGGTAGAGAAGGAGCTGAGGTCACTGCTGTGATCTTGCTCAGCAATGTCACCTTCCCTTGTCCCTGCCCTGGGATTCTTTCAGCAGCTGCCCAGGGAAGGAATTCTGACCACAGAGGGGTCAGACACATGGGCCTCAGCCCATGCCTTAGCAATAAGCTCTCTGCAAGCCAGACCACAAAACAGCAGCTGACCTGATGGCTTTGGGGCACCAGGGACTGGCCCTGGGGTCGGTGGGCAAAGGGACACGTTGCAGGAGGCAGTTTGGGAGCTGGGGCAGTGGCAGCACAACATCCCTATGGGCTGCAGAAACACCTCTGCCTTGGGGAACAGCAAACTGCAGGTCAACTGTCTTCTGGCAAGGCACACAATTCCCAGTAAGGCCGTGTGGCGAGGAGACCCAGCTCACCCCAGCCAGTACTGGGAGCAGCAGCAGTGTGGCATGGCATTTTCTTCATGCCCAGTTGCTGCATCATCTCAGAGCTTTAAGCTCTGTACCAAACCCGTGCTCTTTCTTCATGGTTTTCCCCTACCAGTGAACCCTGGGGGTGATGGGGAGATGTTAGAGCACCCATGGTGCTTTGTAAATGTTCTAATTCAAAAGAGAGGCTTCAGCTCAGCCAAAAGTACAGCCCATGCCTCCAGCTCAGACCTGCCCCACAACAGAGCTGCCTGCACCACTCTGCTCCTGCACACCCAGCTCCTCTTGCAGAGCATTAGAAATAATCCTTCGCTTCTTTTTTTGTCTTTTTTTTTTTTTCCCCCCAGACAAGAAAACAAAATAACATAATCTTTCCAATGCCACCTTACCAGGGCAGAGCAGCAAGTGTGATATGCCCCAGGCCAACTTCTCCACTAGGATGGATGGAGCACAGCAAAGGCTCTTCTCTGGGGAAACCTGCTGGAAAAAATGAAAAAATAACTGGAATGGGGGAAAACCACAAAAGGGTGACTCTCCACTCCTCTGAGCTGACCCCCTGAGGAGCACCCCCATGCGATTTTCACTCCATTTCTGCCCATGCCAGGTCTGTGCAGTCCCGGCTGTTCACTAGATGGTGCCCTCGGGCTTCTAGTTTCTGAGTTCTCCCCTCCCAGGCTAGGGATGGGACGGGGCCTGGGCTTGCCCCGGCTTCCCAGGGTGTATTTTAGGCAACTCCCAAGCACAAGAAGAGTGTGGGAGCCACCTGCATTGCTCAGTTAAATCCCTGTGCATGTGGGGGACTTTGAGGTCTGGGTCCAGTAACATGCTGCAAGCATTGGCAGTGCTTTCTATTTCTAGCACTGTGAAGATGGGTTACATCCCCAAGGCAGGAAGAGAAGATGGAATGGCCATGGAGGCAATTCCATGGTGAATGCATCCGATTAAGATAGCAGCTAACGATCCACAACTGTCACCAAAAATCTGTGTACAGCCATAACTGTGCATCTCCAGTGCAGGGGGGAAAGAAGAGGATGACAGGCTAACACATGCTGTTACTGGGAGAATATTTGCTCATTTAGAAATGTAAATTGATGGGCATAAAGCAGCACTAGCTGTCTGCTGGGGAGGAGCACTGGCACAGAGCAGGAGGAGGCAATGGGACAGGGATGCAGGGATTCAGGGCATCTGTGGGGCCACCCATGGACCCAGGGCAGAAATATCTGAGGCTGCTGCTTTGTCTCTTATTTTGAGGAGAAATAGAGTGAGCACATGAACACAACAGCCTACAGAGCCTGCTTTTGATCCTCCAGGTCTCCCTCACTGGAGGAAAGCTTGTCCAAGCCAACTCATTAACTTGGGAATTCAATCGAAGGCACCTCCAATGAGGGCTGCTCTTCAATGATCAAACAATGCCTTAGACAGGAACAGGTTCATCCCCCCACCGACTCCCACCCTCAGAAACCTTCACCTCTGGGCCAGAAAGAGACCTGCCCCTTCATGCCTGGGAACCTGACAATCCACTGCTCTCAACTCCACAAATAAACCCCATGTCTAGCACCTAAATCCAGTGTCATTTCACTCCCCAACAGCTCCATGCGAGGGAATTGCTACAGGGGAACCCACAGGGCTTTGTCAGACTCCACCGAGGGGCTTTGAGCTCCCCAGGGGTGAAGGCAGGAGGACAGGCAGCTAGCCCCCAGCTCCCCAGTAGCCTTCACAGGCAGGATCAGGATCAATCCTGGCTGCCTCTATCCCCCGAGACCAGAAACCCCCCGTGCCAGGACCGAGACACTGCACATGTGTGCACCTCTTAGGCCCGTGTCTCATCCCGAGGAGCAGGGCTGATCTGCACACTCAGCCTGATAAGGAGCCGTTTTCAGCAGGAGCTTTATGAAACTGCCTTTCACAAGCAGCACAGAGGATGGTTGTTCCCGGGGCCAAACCTCCCTCTCCTCTGCCCCTGGTTGCCGGGTCTGCTCAAAACCCACGGAGCCCGTAGAGAAGAAGCGGGAAGGGGGGATTTCAGGCTTGCTGTGGCGCACTAGCAGGAGCTATGCCCAGGCAGGGGGTTTCAGGGAGAGGGAGGCATCGAGGAAAGGCTGGAGTTGGCTGACGCCAGCCCCACTCTGCAGCCTCAGACCCTTCCAAGGCGCCGGCCGAGGTACAGATGTTCCCATTGTGCATCTTGGGAGCCTTCTCGGAAAACTCCAGCAGCTTCGCTCCTCAAGCTGCCTTTTTAGCTCCAGCTTTAGGGTTGATGGTTTGGGTTTTTGTTTGTTTTTTCATCATATATAGAAGTCTGGAAGAGAGGCTTCTCGCTGCTGCCTTTCTTTGCCCTGTGCCAACCCTCCCAGCATTTTAAGAGGTCCCTCCTCATTTTATGTCCCTGCAAACTGAACGACTGTCACCATTCCAAGGGCTGGCACCGTTAGGTTCTGGTGCAAAGCGACCACTGCCAACCACAGGCTGTTTCGTATTGCAGGGGCTGGTTAGCAGGGTAAAGCAGATGGGTGGGAAGACAGGCTGGGCACTGGGGACCCTGCAAACCAGTTCTGTCCTGGCAGGCTTTTGATGCTAGAAGCACACATGACCCCCTCACTGCTGCCTGACCCTGTTTTCCCACCACTAGAACAAGCAGCACCACAGTGGGGAGAAGAGGTTTGCAAACCATTCTGAGATTGTCAGTTACAGGTTCTTGTTTCCCTCCCCACTGCTTCCTATGAGCAAAAGCAGCTGAGGAGGGCAGTGCAAGAGGGATGTTAGATCAGCCTGCAGACACAGCAGGAGAGGCAGCTTTGAAAAACCAAGCTGACAATGGAGCTAAAAAAACCCACCAGTGATTGAAGAATCTGGGGAAGAGTCAGTCTCTTAGAGAAGGATCAGGGCCAGGAACCATAACTGCAAGGTGCTTGCCTCTGCCTCTAGCTCCATCACTGGTGAACTTTATGGTGTGCTTAGTCCCTGCAGGGACATCATCTCTCCTGGCCAGCACTAGCAGCTTATGGAGGAGAGGGCTATAAATGAGAATCAACTTCCAAAGAGAAACAACAAAAAAAAAAGCAATACTGCTCAGAGCCAGAAAGCAAATGAAAGGGCACATTTGTAGTGGGAAAGATTTTTTACAGCCTGCTAGCAGCAAGAAAAGCCATGGCTTTTAAAGGGAGCAGGAGCACAGGGCATCTGTCTTTCAAGACAATCAGGAAAGGGAATCTGAAAAGCAAACACAGCTCTCTGATGTATTTCAGACAAGGCAGCAGCCAGTGGAAGTCACCCTTGGATCACAAGGGTTTCCAGAGCACAGATCACATCGGGAGGCACACCAGCAGCAGCGTGACAGGCAGGGCTGGCAGTGGGAAGGAAGAAGGGTCTCCTACAGGAGCACTTTGCTGGCGACAGACTGCCCTGGGAAACTCCAGGCCAGGGGGTTTAATCTGCTCCTGCAGACAGGCTCTTCCTTATCAGCTTCCTCCTCCAAGCCCAAGGCCCTCAGGGCTGGCGAGACAGCACATCCCTCAACTCTGTTGGTGGCAAGAAGGAGAGAGCAGCTCAGGGCTGGCATCAACATGGCACTGAATTCACACTGCTTCTCTTCCTGCATCCCCTAAACTGCATGGAGCAAAACTGTGGGCAGCTCCCAGCCAGCCCTCTGCAGCCAAGTCCCCCAGCCCACCGTGGCACCAAGTCAAAAGTACAGCCCAGCGCAGCGTCCACTGCTCTGTGGTGGAGCCTGGATCTTACAGAAGCCCTTCCTTAGTCTGCATGTTGCACTTAAATTATCCAAAAGTAACCTCCACCCCACTATGTCCATCTTCAAGGTCTCTGTGCCAGCCAGGAGCTGTGGCTTATCCACCTTCCCCTTCTGATGTGCACCCCAGACACAAAGCGTTGCCGTGGCAAGGTGCAGAGGAGAAGGATTTCAAAGGCTGCCTCACTAAACAGGGAGTCACTTAAGCAAGACAAGAAGGCAGGGAGAGCCCCTCACAACAGCTTTGAGACATCAGATCTGAGAAACTGAGAAGCACCTGTAGAGTTGAGGAACTGAACAGAAGCTTTGAGAGCACCCTCAGCCCCTTAATGATGACTAGGAGCCATCTGCTTTTCTCTGACACCTCCATCCCTTTTGAAGTCTTGGCTTATATCCTAAAAAGCTAACAGTTGTAAAGAGAAACAGAAAGAGAAGGAAGCATCTTCCAGCAAAGAGGAGGTGAGCATGCACATCCTACTGCTGTTCATTAAAAGCAGCTAATAATCTCTTCCTTTTTTTTTTTCTTCTTCCCAGCTCAAATAAAACACTGTGTATAAGTAGATAAGAGGCTTACATACCTAGGAGGCTCAATTAATGTTCTTAGTTCACACGGCCTCAGGTAAAAGGCATCACTGACCCTCAGCTGCAGCTACCAACTGTTTAAGCAATAGCTTTCTTTCAAGTTCTTACAATCCAAAGGCTTTTCTTTTCAGGCATTCCCAGTTTTCCTTGTCTCCTCAGCATTTCAGCACAACTTTCCCTCACTCCACAGGTGCTGTACGCCAGCAGCCAAACAAAAATAATTTCTCCTTGCTCCCCTATCACCTAAATCCTTACACCAAAGGAAGAAACCTTTGCCAAACCTGGTCTTTTATTAACCCCTCTGCAGAGCTGGGCAGGCTCAGCTGTGCTGGTGTGAGGGCTGGGCTGGCTCACCTGTAGCCTCTCTTGTCCTCTGGAAAGCTGGAGCTGCCTCTGGTGCTGGTTTAAGTGAGCATGTAGGAGCCCAGAGTGCTGGGAAGAGGGATGGGTTGTTTTCCTCATCTGAGCCTGCTACTCAGACTTGTTCACTCTGAGTTAGTTTTAGCTATTTACTTTTCTGTAGTCTTACTGCAGAAGAAGCACTTTGGGATCTATTTTTCTTCTAGAAAAAAATGATGAGTATTTGAGCTAGGAATGTGTTTTCTCAAGGATGTGCTGGGATGTAATTCCCAAGCAGTTCCTCTGTCTTTCAGAGGTGGCTTTTAAGCTGCATGCTGTGCAAACCCCCTGTGCTGGGGGGTCAGCAGGTCCTGCAGCTACATAGTGCTTTTTTTTTCATCACTTGCTGAGTGCAGCATCAGGGTTTGGGTCTGTCTCTTTCCTAGGGCTGAACAAAGTGTCCTTCACTGCTGAAGTCAGAAGGACAGTTGTAGCAAAAAAAAAACAACAACCCAGAGATGATGTTGAGCTCCTGGGGTATGGTCATGGGAGAGAGCTGTGCTGAGAGAAGCACTGGTGATATTATGAGTACAGCCCTGAGAGCTATAGATGCTCAGAGGCACATCTGGGGCACAGCTGCTAAGAGCAGGATAACCATAGATTGAGGGAACAGCAAGGATCAGCAGAGCTGGCCAGGGCCATGGCTTAGGTTTGCAGGGTGCCAGCCTGTGCCCCTGGGGGCTTCATTCCACTCTTAAGCACCAATGGGTGCCAGAGTATCCTAAATACAGGGTGAGGCAAGGGGCTAAGTGTGGGATGCTGTGTAGCTGTGGCCAAGAAGCACAGCAGTGGTGAGCAGGGGTTGCCGTTGCCTCTGTGGGATAGGGGCACAGTTGAAGATCTGCCAGCAGCTGTAACCCACCCCTCACTCCTACTGGCACTGCCCAGAGCACTGCCTGTGCCCAAGTGTCTGCCTCTTTCTTCCCTCTGCTTAGGCTGGGGCTGTAGCCTGACCCAGCCTTGTGGTCACCAGTGGTGCCACAAGAGACTAATGTGGTGCTGACTTTCAGATCAAGTGCTTTCAGTTCCCAGCCTTATGCTCCCCCACCAACCCACCCTACTGGTCCTACTCATAGGTGGATGAAGCTGGCATGGAAGTGTGCAAGCACTGAAAAAAACACCACATTTCATCCCAAGGTGAGGTGCACACTGTCCATTTGCTCCTGGACACACCTTTATCCCAGATGGATCCTGCCTAAGCCAATAGCTATTTCTCCAGCCAGCACATTCCCTTTCCTTCCTGCCCAGCTCCTCCCAGACAGCTGAGCCCTTCTCTGGGACTGCCTGGTGCCACCTAAAGACAATGTGGGCCGAGCTCTGCTGGCTGTCATGGCAGGGAAGCTTCAACAGAACTGCACTAAATGGGCTAGAGAAGATTAAGTGCTCTCTCTCTGCTCCTGAAAGGCCCATTTAATTCACTTTCACCCTCTCTTCCCCCTCCCTCAGACCTCCCTGGCATCCAGGACACAGGGACTTTTATTACACCACCTAAAACCTTGAAGGGGACTGATCTTTTTTATCTTTTTTTTTTAATCTTTTTTTCTTGCCTGTTCTACCCCTTAGAGAAATATCTCCTCTGATGGGCCACCAAGCCTACGTGCCTGCTGTCATGTACAGGCAGCTCTGGCCCCAGGACAGCCTGCCAGTGGGTTTGCTCAGCCAGCATCTGTTTTGGGCTTGGATGGCCTCATGAGCAAGTAGGGAGGTCTCTGAGAGAGGATGTGTATCAGCCAGGAACATGTTATCAACCAGGGACAGAAGTTGTCTCTGCCTATTTGGTCCCCTTCAGTGTTTTGGAGGGACCTGGCAGAAGCCCTGAGGGTGGCAGTAAGACGGGCAGGAGGCTGCAGCTGGCACTGAAATGGGACCAGCCTGTCCTTGGACTTTCCTTCTCTGTTTCTTTCTGTGCTGGGCTATCAACTCACTTCTCTCCAGCCCTTAGCACCTGTGGCTGGGCACAGCTGCTTGGTGAAATAGTTGAAATTCCAGAAATGCTTGAAATTAATGCAGCCTCATTGGTTTGTGCTGGGGATGCTGAAACCCACTTCAATTCAGCTTTATCATACTGGAAATGAGCTTTCCTCTGTATTGCACTGGGGCCAGCTGGGCTGTTTGGTTTCTTAGGGGGAAAAAGCAAGCTGTGGGGAATGCAAAGTACCATGGGGTTTATGCACCTTCCTTGGGCTCAGCTCAGGAGTGAGTTTCTCTCCATGGGGCCAACTTCTCCCTGTTGTAACAGCCCTAGAGGCAGCAGGAGCACAGGTGGGACAATTTCAGCCTGCAAAGCAGCAGTCACAGCTCAGCCAGGTGTCTTGCCAGCTGCAGGTGTCTGAGTTTAACTGGGAAGGAGCTAGATTCCCCACTGGAGCAGACAGCTGCAAAATGTACTGGCAGTTAGATACTTAATTGAAACCTCTCTGGATCTGCCTCATTAAAACCAACTCAGAATTAAAAGCTTTTTTGTAATAGATGCATGAGCAAGGAAAGGTGTATCTGGCTGTTTGGAGAGCTCCACATCCTAGAGAGGTTTCCCTCTATTTGCTGCCCTTTACCAGGAGGGTTTGGGATTAATCTTGTGGCCTGGGACTGACTGAGATACTGCTTTGTGTCCAGTGGCCCTCCAGCCCTCCTGTGAGAGATTGAAATGCACAGATAGAACCATGACAGTAACTCTGCACTCCTCTAATTGCAGCTTCTGTGGTGTAGGAGGGACCTGGAGAGACTTGCAGCTGTCACTGCCTCCCAGCCCTGTTCTCAGCCCTTTGGGTTAAGCCAAGATTGTGTCCTTGCAGAAGTCTGTGGCAAAACTCCAGCTGAGCTAAAAGGTCTCAAGTTTCTTATTAGGAAATCTTGCTGAAGGTACAGTAATAAAGGCAGTATTTCAGAGAGAAAATAAACTACCAAGCAAGAATAGTATTTTCACCTGAAGATACACCAGCAATGAGAAAATCCTCAGCCAATAAAGAGCAAGAGAAATGCTAAGCTGCTAGAAATCAGGTGGGGCTGCCCCAATTAGCCTGTTACCATGTGAATGTAGCACATCTGGATTTTCTTTTGTTGCTCTGACATTTCTTTTCCAGCAGACATGAATGTCCAACATGTTTTGGTTTATTTTAGATTTTTCACTGAGACAGTCCCGCCTTTCCCAACACTTGAGTCCCCTGGCAGTTTGCTTCCCTATGGTAAGTGCTGCCAGGCTCTGGAGAGACAGTTGTTTACCCCAGAGAAGGTCTGGCAGGTGGATTTGAGCTTCGTAAGAAGAGCAACAGGCTTTGGAAATCTGAAACTGAAAGAGATGTGTGCACGTGCTGCTGCAAAACACCACCTTGCCAAGCTATAACCACCCTCTCCTGCCAGCTGGAGTGTGCTGCTCTGGGCTGAGAGCAGCCCAGGCTCTGGTGCTGTGTCACAGCAACTTCAACACATCACCCTAAGGCAAGTCCTGCAGCCCTCTGGCAATGGGGGCACAGGGCAGGTGTTCTGATCTCTATTGTGTGGAAAAGCACAGATGTGGGTAAGGTGGAGTGAAACGAGACTTTCTGTTGCAAGACAACAGGCTTTGAAGACCATGAACTCTTCCATAAGGTCCATGCCATGGGCATTACCCAAAGGTTTCCTGCAGAACCATGGATCTATGTTTAAAAAGGACACTTTTCATCCACCACTCAACGAGCTCTGAGGGGAAGATTCAGGCTATGGAATTCAGAACAGCCTGACACACCCACCATTATGGATAAGGCATACTGGGGAATATCTTCCCTTCACCCAGTAGAAATGGGGAGAAACCAGTCACTCGGGGGGTTACTGAAGACTTTTGCTGTTTTTCCCTTGTCCACTCCATGAAAAGAAAGTCCAGCTTTCTGCAGAGTGTGTCTTTGTTTGAAATGAGTTCTTGAACTCCTTCCCTCCCTGGGTGTCAGACTGTAGACCACTGTCTGTGGTGGCAGAGCTGCATTGCTTGGTCTGATGGGACACAGGTCAAATTTCTTTCTCAATTTCTCACTCCAAATACTTTCTCCAATATTTGCTTAAAAAAATATTACTCTTTCCATGTCCATTCTGCCAGTAATTTCTCTTACTGAAATCTCTTGTAGTTCAAGTGCTGTCAAAAGAAGACAAATTGCCAAAATAATTTTATTCCCTAGCGTTATCACACTCTGGCTGTCCATCCAGGATGTGCCCGCAGTAAGGCAGAGCTCCAGTCTCCAGTAATAATTACTATTATGGCTCTGCTAAAAGCCTTAACAGGCACAGTGGTTAGGGGCAGGAAAACCTGCAGCTAGCAACCGGGTCCAGTTTATGCAAACACAACCTGACTCACAAAAGCTGTAGTCAGACGAAGAGCTGAGAGCTCCTTCTGTCATCCCAGGACTCCTTCTGGCTTTTGCTGGGCTGGCTGAATTCTGGGATGAGCCACAGCCCAGGCTGTGCTCTGTGACAAAGCATTAGGAGAGCAGGAGAAGGGGAGCCCTGAAGAATTGCTCTTCAAGCAGTGTTTTTGTTTTCCAAGCCTCAGTAAACATGGAGAGGATGGTTTTTGTTTCCAGACCTGTCCCATCACGTCAGGGCTGGGGAAAGCAGAGGTACCAATGATACAACACCACCACCACTCCCAGTGCTCATTCAGAAACAAGCTGTGTCTGACTGTGCTTTGTAAACAGAGAAAAAAACAGAGATCACTGAAAAGGAACCTGAGCTTCCTTTAATAGCACAGAACATGCTGCTGTTCTCCTGAGCAGCACCCCTGCCTAAGGACACTGCACAACACATCCATGTTACATGATGGAGAGTTAATGCAGGGTATGTGCTTGTGTCCTCTCCAGGCTGGTTTTCCTGCCCAAGATAAAGTACAATCTCCTTCTGGCCTTGTCTCTTTGGGGAAGCAGAAGGAAAACAGGTCTCCAAGACTTCAGAAGAGTGTGTTGAGTGCACACAACACACTGACTGGTGCCTGCAGCCTCTGTCTGCAGAAGGGATGATCTTGCTGGGCTCCCTTTCTGCAGAGATCCTTGCATCAAGGAAAAACATCCTGGCAGTACCTCATTCTTACCTCTCTTCACCTTCCCGAGGCAGAGCTCTTGGCTGGGAGATCAGGGAAGGCAGCTGCCAGCAATGGTAGCAGGACTTCTCCATTATCAAATGCAGCAAGCTGGACGTCTGGAGATGGGATATCTAGGCAAGTATTTGGTTGGTAAATGTTTCAGAGCTATCATCTGAGCAGGAAAGGAGCAGAGTTTTGATATCCTAAAGCATATATCCATGGCTTTTGTCCTGCTGCTTTGCCTCCCATCCCTCCCACTCCAGGTAGCCAGGAGAGGCAGCGAAGTGCTGACCTGTGTGTGTTCGGCAGTCTGACTGCAGCTGGTCGTGGAGCTGTGTGTTTTTGCTGTGAACTCTGTGAGCAGGGGTAAGAGGTGATGCTCTCTCAGCGCAGAGCATTGCACATCCCAGCCTCCTGTGGCCCTGGGCTGGCAGCTTTGGCAGGGTCTGTGGTGTCTCCCCACGTGCTGCGTCACGCCAGAGGCTTCCAGTTCACGTACACAAGGGGACAGCCACTGAAACTCCAAAATATACTGCTGCCATCTGGTGCCCCAGACATCCTGGCTCCGTCCTCCACAGGTTACCATGGGAGCCGGGAAGCCTCGCCAAAGTTCACACCTTATAAGAACTTCTGAGTGGAAACTCCAAATCTGTGCGATTTCCACTATTTCAGTGGCAACCTCCCCATCCTTTTCCCAGTACTTTGTTATCCTAAAGATCCACGGCTTGGACAGGCTCCCCCATTCCAATGTCATGCCCTGCAGCTCTGTGCCCCAGCACTCAGCAGAGCCATTGGTAGGCATCCCTGGTTTGCTTTGGCCTGTCCAGTTCAGCTCCTCAGAAGTCAGGATAAAGAGACACTGGCATTTCCCCAATGTATATCTAGGAATGAAGCATTCTAGATAGGCTACACAGCCCTGAGAGGTGCAGTGGGACCCACATGAGGATTTAACTCCCTCCACTCCCTGCTCCTCAGGTCTCCACAGAGATGCAGAGCAATGATTTTCCCAAAGCAGACTTCGCTTTCTCCACACTGTGGGTAGAGACCTCACAGCTACTCAGCTCCAGCCCAAGCCCTCCACCACTTGAGGCCAATTCAGGGTTAGTCCCAGTTTAGGGACTTTCTGCATGTGTTGTGTGACACTCCTCTGTCCCCTCCTTCTTGCCCCTGGCATGCCCCGGAGCAAAGGCAAGTCCAGCTGGTTCACAGGCTGATGCTTTTGGCTTTATGCTAATGGAAAGTTTTCCTCCACGAGGCAATTTGGTTTTCCTCCGGCCAGTCACGACTGAAATCCAGTCCTCAACTTAGTAAGGACAGAGTAAAGGTCTCTGTGTATGACTTGTGGGTTCTGGCTGTCAAATCTTAACATCGTATATGGTTGTTGATTTTTTAGGTTTACAAATGTACAAGTCACACATTTTGTAGACCAGCTGGTGGGAGATATTTTCTTTAAGCTCTTTGAAAGCCTCAGTGAAGAACAGTGAACATTTCTTATCCCCAGGCTACATACTTATTTTATCCTTAAATGTTCTTAGTAACTATTCACAGATTAAGTCTCTAGTTTTCTTTAGGAATAAAGGCCAAGGTAGATTACAGATAGCAAAGGCTATCAGCAGAGGCAGGAGAGCACATCTGAGATCCTTTTTATGATCATTACAGGGTGAAGGAGAGAATTTAACAAGCCACATGTTGCAAGGTGAAAATTTATACAGCCCAACGTTCTGATGAATTATGTAAAGATTTCTATATATGTATTTTACATGTATAAAAATGCATCTACAAGCACATGAAAATGAGCATAGCTAATGCTTGTGCCTGGCACTTACATTGCCTTCGTCATCTCAGGGCTCAGCATGGTTTATCAAGCTCTATGAGAGCACTTTTCCCTCACCACTGAAAAATGGGGGGAGTTGTTTTTATGTTTCATAGCAACAACTTGAAAGAGAAAGCAGAGTGTGCGAGTTTGCTGGCTAACCTGAGGAGGCAGGTGGTTTGGAGACTGGATATCACAGTGGGGTTCATGCCCTTCTTCCAGGTGCCAGGGGACTCTTTGGCAAGCACTGGTTGCCAGAGACCCCATCAGCCCCAGGGCTGCCTTTCTTGGTGTGGATGGTTTTCCCCTAAGAGCTGACAGCTTCTTACTGAACATGCAAGAGAGATTGGCATCAGCTGTCCATCCCAGCAGATAATCCTTGGATTTGCCTCCCTTCTGGTATGGTAGGCAGACCAGTTCTAGAAGCAACCCAGCTTCCAGGGTGACTGGCAGGTAAAAGTGACCTCCACACTCTCTAGGAGATAAGAAAGTTCTTACCTTGTGGACAAACATCCCATAAATCAGCTTCAACCATGTTTGGGTTCTCTAGAAATGCCTTATGGTCCCATCTGCCATTATCTACAATGTGGTGGCATCCAGTCATCCCAGTCCTGCCCAGAGCCCCATTCTGCTTGGTTCTTATTCAGTAAAAAACAGATTTTGTTCCAAGTTGTACCATTGGTTGGTTTATGGAGTTTTTGTGCCTGAAGGTTCAGTCTAAGCTGCTTTTTCACCCTTGCACACCATCCAGGAGATGAGTGCTGGCTTTCTGTGACTGCTTATGGCCCAGCAGAAGGTCTTCTGGCAAACAAGGAACTGAGAGGCTACATCTAGCAGAGCTGTCTGGGAGAGGAGGGAAAGACACAGAGGAAGGAGCAAGTACCACCATGCGTGGACTAGGGTTCCCCTAACCTCAGGGGTACTACTCCATCCCAGTGAGCACCCTCCATCAATCACTGACTTGCATGGTGCCCACAGAAGGAGAAGACACCACTGACTCTGGCTTCATCCTTACTGTTGCCCTCTTCTGAATTCTAACAGTTGTCACTTTTTTTCTTGGTTCCCCTTTTCCTTCCCTCTCTGTCTCTTCTCCCTGTGCCTGCCCCAAGCCATCTCTCCTTAATTGCCTGCGTGTATTTTTTTTTTTTTTTTTTTTTTTATGAAAGGGCTATACAAACAGAACCCCACGAGTGCCAGCCAAAATTCCTAAAACAAGCTTTCTCTTCCGGGAGGAGACCCAAACACATTCACTCATTGATTGGGCCGCTAGCTGATACTCAGCTCGCCCCCCTCCTCCTCTATTTCAGATAGGTTTTCTTTTTTTTTATTAAACGTCTCTAAAAAGACCAACAGATTGGCTGTGAATGACCACACAGTAGAATCCTACAAAGCTCCCATTCATGGCCAAGAAACTTGTACAATCCCAGTGGTGCAACAGAAAGACAGCTCTTTATAAACCAACCTGAGTGAAAAGGTCAATGACCATAAACCCCCTCTCCCTGCTTTCCTGCAGACTTTGGGCTTTTAATAGTAATCAGTACTTTTTTACTATAAGGAATAGGTCTTTTGAAGGGGGGGAGGGTTATTTTTTATGTGAAGACTGCAGGAAAAGAGCTGTATCATGCTGAGACTTGCGCCCCAGGACCCCTCCACTGCAGTTTCCTTTATCCAGTGGAGCTCTTGGCTGGATGGATTAGCCCTGCCTTGGTTTGGTTTATACTGCTGGCCTTGGAAAGCAGGAGGGTGCTTTGACTGGAACTTGGGCTGAAGCTGAAAGAACCTCCTACAGAAGATGATCATGACATGGTTTCTGAGAGAAGGTAGGCAATGGAGTGTGTGGTCAAGAGTTCTAAAATCAGGTCATCTGTTATGACCAAGGACATGCAAGTTTCCACAAAATCTCAGTATTTCCATCATCATCCTCTCCACTTGGTGATTTGAACTTTCTTCCATGAAAAAGCTGCTCTGTCTGAAGCATTTTTAGCTTTCTGTCTCTTAACTGTAATGTATGGACAGCACATAGATCTCCACAAGGCTCTTTCATTTGCTTTAAGAGGGAGTCATATAAGAATGCCTTCAAAAGGAGAAAAAAAAATAAAGCAAGAGGAAAACAGGTGATCATGGAGAGAACACCAAGGTGGCCCATGCTGGTGTGGACACCTAACATCTACATGCCTCTCCTGAGTGCCAGAGTTATGATAGAAATTAGGTGTTTTCTAGACAACCAAGTGGAGAGATGGGTAGAGAAATTTAGCTTTGCTACATCTAGGGAGAGGCAAGCACTGTCTCCTTCAAGCAGGTCCTCAATAGGAAGGTTCTGAAAAGCCTTTCCTCAATAAAGCACATGGTGGTTTCCCAGAGAAGAAACACATGAGTAGGTCAGACTCTATGTCAGGCTCAGCGAGCCCTGTTGGCAGACATCCCTCAAAGGTTTGTCCAAGGAGGAACATTTTTTGCCATCATCTTGGACTTGTAGGAATTGACTTGGATACGTTCATATCTCTGAGTAATATCTGTAAAATGTAGATTCCAAAAATGTTTACTATTTTTTATAGGAGATGATAAACTCCCTTTACTAAAAACCCCTGAAGGCAAAAGTGAGTCCTCCATCGTAATAAATAAGCCATGGGACCATAAAGAAGAGGACTTGCAGCTGAAGTGTTTATGAACTGAGCATGTATTTACTGTCTCAGAGACATGTGTTTCTTCAGAAATTATCAGGAAAGGATTACATGGCAGTAGGGATGGATGAATGGGCGGGCCTGGGTGAGGGCAGGTGTACATCCATGCAAGTGTGTATTCAAGTGAACTTCAAAAGCATCAGTACAAAGGCATACGCACTCAGCATGATGGGAATAAAAGGTTATTTAAGTTTTTCCATTTAAAAATATCATTCTTCAGTTATTTTAGCATGTTTAAGATGTTTAAACCCTCATTAATATCCTTTAAATCTGCCTTTCAAACACACTGCAAAGCCTTTCAACGAAGGACTCATTTTAATGGACTTAGAGGTAATCTTGTTTTTTAGCAAATAAAATAAAGGTTTCACTAATTAAAAATGTTACAACATTTAGACTGGTCTTTTCTTTCCACTGCTTTAATTAAAAGGCATCTTGGGGGAAGGTTTTGAGAGCTGGATCCAAGTTTTATTTAATAATCCTAATACTGAAGCCAAAAGGGAACAAGCTGTTCTTGAAAGAATTTTGCCAGGAGATGTAGAGTGTGAGAGGCTTGGCTTAGCCACAAGCCACTATTTCAGGTGGTCAGATCCCTGCAAACCCTTCACAAGAACAACGAGGGGGTACGTGAAGCAGAGACAGCATTGTTCTGTCCCTGTTGCCATGGAGAGCAGGGTTAAAACAGGCACTCTTTTGAGCTCAAGAACAAGGAACACGCTTCTTAGGTCCCTGGAGAGCAAGCACAGCGATGGCAATCCCAGTCCTATGTCCCTGCTAAGTGCCACATCTAGATGGTTTTCTTTGAACACCTCCAGGGTTGGCGATTCCACCGCTTCCCTGGGCAGCCTGTTCCAAGGCCTCACCACTCTCTCAGTAAAATTTTTCCTAATATCCAACCTAAACCTCCCCTGGTGCAACTTAAGCTCATTTCCTCCTGTCCCATCAGCTATCTGTGCAGAATGTGATCTGGCACAGCAGCAGCACCCTTACAGCTGGCCTCGCAGCGTGTGAGTGCTTGCTTTGTGTGCTGGGCTGGCAGCCCCTCCTCGGAGGGGACTGAGGTACAAGCTAGGGCAGCAGAGCTGAGATTTGGTGATCCCTGTGCATTTGCCAAGAAAAGGCTGGTTGCCTGTCACTCGGGTTAGCTGTGTGCAGGAGGTGGTGTAAGTGCTCCCTCCAGAGTCTGTTCTGACCCTGGACTTGAATTGTCTTGGGGGAAAACAGGTAGGATTTCTTTGGTGGAAAACCAGAGAGGAGAGGTTCTGCTTCCTCCTCTTTTCCCTTTCCTCACCCAAACTCATGTTGATAAGCACCTCTTTTGCGCTTAAAATCAGTGACATGATCGAGGGTCATAAGAAAGCTTATCGTTATTCTCTAGGGCTTTTTTTAACACAGATTCCTGACCCAGTTAGACAGAAGCTGGCACAATGGACTAAGGTGGCCAGCTGCCTCACAGCAGAGAGGAGCAAGTAGCTGGAGGCTGGCAAAGTGCAGCCCTCAGCTGGCTTTGTCACTAGGAAAATTGCAGCAGCACCACACCCTGCACCTCCCTTCTCCTCCTAACAGTCCTTGAACAAAAGACCAAATCCCAGCCTGCTTTGCAATGGACACTCTATTGCACAATGCCGCTCTGCAGTGGCACTTGACCCCAAATCCCACTGCCTTGACTCTGAGATTTGGGAAGGCATTGAGTAAGTGCTCAACAGTGGGGAGTTAGAGGTCCTAGTACCCACACAGAACACAGGCTGATGAAGAACAGCATCCTAAGGCACTGCAGTTGTCCCTTTCAGGGAATGGGAAAGGGACAGAGGTTTGCTTTTCCCATGGAAGGAAGTTGTACTAGATTATAATTGTAGGTCCTTTCCAACTGAAATAATCTGTTCTATTCTAGTCTAGTCTAGTCTAGTCTGTTCTATTCTATTCTATTCTATTCTATTCTATTCTATTCTATTCTATTCTATTCTATTCTATTCTAAGCCCATTTCCTTTGGCTAGTATAGGAATAACTGGAGCTCTGGCTCCTGCCTCATTCCAGTGACCAGGAATGGATAAAGCCAGATAGTGAAGGCAAAGGTTTGTCTGGCACTGACTTAAACATCCATCCATGGCTCTGACCATAGGAGAGGGACTGCTCTTCCACCTCTCAGCACTGCACGCCTCATCTGCCTCTGGGTGGAGGAACCCTGAATGGGTTGTGGGCTCATACCTGAGCCATGAAGATATAAGGGACAAGATGGTGGGAGTTTCAACCTCAGATTCAGCAGGACACCTTGTCACTAACTAGCATAGTGAGTCTTTATGTCCATTCACTCATCCTTCTTAGACTATAAAAGCTCTTTTCAAAGCCTGGCCTCATGTGTCTTTATTGGTGTTGAGCAATGACACCACTTCCCTCCCAGTTACTTGCATGCCTCCCACACATCTGTTAAAGGACCAGCATCAACTGTTAAAGGGTGCATGAGACATCAACCACTTCTGGAAAATGTTAACGTTTTCCTGCCTGATATGCTCAGCTAGCCTGGAATTATTTAAAGAAAAATAATAAAAGAGAAAAAAAAAAAGAAAAGGACTTTTCCACAAGATTTCTGGGAGGGGTCTCCAAAGAGGAACTTCTTGTCAGTCACAGCTCATGACTAATGTAATATAAAAAGCGTATGTTTGGCAGGATTTTAGGCAAGTGACTGTTTCAGGAATCAGGGTATTATTTTATGTGCAAGGTTATATTTAGAATTTGTAGACTGCAGAGTCGCAAGAAAATAATTGCATCAAGGAAATCTGGTGGAATCATAAACCATGAGAATGCAAAGCCTGAATCATCTAAGCCCGCAGGAGCCTGGGATTTATTCCACCGGAGCTCACAGCAGCTCATCCATTTGCTGGTGTTTGGGGTATTTCCTTAGCTTTAAAGGAGTTTACGCTTCCGTGCTGATATATTTGCTAAGGCAATAATTGTAGCATACGAGAATGAATGAAGCTGTAAAATGTTTTCTAGACCCTTAGAAAACAGACTTCAAACTGTCTTGTTTTGAATGGTACTTCCTCCTCCTGGCACGGGTGCATTTGAAAACTCCAAAGATATGAATCCTCAGGAATCTGACTGTTGTTCAGATGTGGCTTTCCACATGATGATTCACACCCTCCTCATTTTGGGCATCCTGGCATTCAAGAGATGATGTATCCCTTGCTCCTAAGCATCAGTCTAGAATATAAAATGCCCCAAGACAAGATGGCAAAGTGTGAAGCTGTGACACCCTTGCCTCCTGCCACACACAAGATCCTCTTGTGTCTGCTAAAAGACTCCCAAAGGGCTGAGGAGGTGTTTCTGACTCCTGGATTTTGCTCATATATGTGAGGTTTGAGGTGGGAGGGTCTCTTACAGTGACTCTTGCATTCACATATGGCAGGGCAGTAAGTGTATGAGCTGAATGTTCTGAAAAGAGGGGAGAGTTTCCGGCCCAACTGGGACAGGAACATGCAACAAACTCTCTCACCCTTATCTCCCTCTGATAGCTCCAGATCCCCTCTCCTCACCCCTCCCTCTACATGTGCATGCTGCTTCCTTCCACCTCATGGGGCAGACAGCCCAGAAGCCCTTGTTCTGATTCAGAAAATCCCACTACATCTCATTTCAGCCAGGTTGGCATCCCTGTCCTGACTTAGCCATCTCCAGAACCAACATTCAGCTTTACAACTCTTGTGAGTAGGCTGTAGTGGCATTTTTGGACACACAGAAAATCTGACTATATCTGCAAAGCAGATCTTATAGTAGAGTCCATAAGGAAAGAAGAGAGAGAATTCCTTCCAAACTCTTCTGCTCTATCCCAAAAACAGTCTGATCTAAGGAGTCTTTAAGACTCCTCAACAGGTTACAGTTGGCTAAGCTGAAGCCTGTTTGCATTTTTAAATTAAATAGATATTTTGTTGAGTGTTCACCCTGATTGCATAATGTGTGATGGGTCAGGGATGATCCTGGCAGTCACTGATCTTGACAATAAAGGCATGTGTTTATCCCAGGGCACGTAGGACATGTGAATGGTGCCAAGGGTTGACTGAGGTAAATTTGCCTTGCAATAAAACCACAATGCCTCCTCTTCACTTCTGCCTCTGAGCTGAAGAGCATAATGGGTTTCAGTTACTTTTATTTGGGCAGTGAAGACAAGACCCTTGTCACAGCATCTCAAGGGACAGTCAAACCCAAACTGTTCATGGCTCTCAACCTCCCTCCAACTGAAGGGCACGTACGATACCTAAGAAGAGTCTCTTTCTTCACGAGTCAAGACACTGACATAGTGTCCTCAGTGAGTAGGAAGGAGGGATAGGGCAAAAGAGGGTTTCAGAGAAAGAGATGAGAGCGGTGGTGACATTTATTTCAAGACCTTCACGATGAAAGGTTCCTCAGGCTGTGAGGACTCATTCATGCCATTTCAGAGCTGGCATTCAACCAGGGCTTAATCCGGTGCAGAATGAAATCGGGCATTATGAAGAGATGGATGGTTGTAATTGAAATAATAACATAAATATAATTGAAATATAAATATATATATGCACACACACACGCACACTGTATAAAACCTCAGTGGAAGCAACAATAAGCTTTTAGCTGTGCGAGCCAGCTAACCTACTCCTGAAACCGCCTCTAATCTGTATGTTTGCACCGGGGGTTCTTTAAGGAAACGCAGAGTTGTAATTAACGGGGGGGTGTGGAGAAGTCAGATGAGTGGGATATTCACACTGCAAGACTAGAGCATGAATTTGCACCAGGTCACAAGCATCAAGAGAGCAGGCGTGCCAGCTTTGTCCCAGGAGATGGCTTTACGTGCTCTCCAGCATCAAACAGCCACACATCGCAACTCACAAATTTCCTCCAGTGACCGTAAAGCGTCTCAAAAAATTTTACTTCTGAGTTATTCATTCAAAAAGTTACTCTCTGACATTAAAAAAAAAAAAAAAAGACCCTTGGACTTCGTTAGACTTCTGTGCAGCTTTAGCAGCCGTGAAGCTGGTACCAAGCTGCCATGAGATGTTACAGTGCCTACATTGTTGGTGGGAACCTTAGGGAAAGAGGTTTCTGGACATGCCCTAAGCGTCCACTTTCAGGTGATAACTTCTTGGCTAATAAACACATTTAAAACACAAAATATGAATTTCCCTTATTGCTCATGATGGAGTGGCTGCCAAGCATCGGCAATTAGGATTATGTCTGGAGAGGGAAGGGGTTTAGCCAGTGCCTTTGGATGTTCATCACAGGAGTCTTGGCTCATGGCTGGGACCGCTTTCATGCCTGGCTGGAAGGGCTGGCTGGTTGTGATGCTTTAGGTGAAGGTTTAAGTTGGGCCTAGGTCTGGCTAGATGAAACACAGCTTGCCTCATATTCTTGTGACCCAGTCCCTGGGCAAACAGTTCATTCTTTTTCCCTGTAGAGAACATTGTTTCTTGCCTGGTTTTATCTTGGGAGCTGAAAGCTGCCTGCAGAGTCTCCACATCCAGACCAGTAGTGTCAAAGGTGTTTGGGAGGCTCCATGAACGAAACTGAGGAATTCATATATCCAAATCTCCAATCAGTCTAACACAGCCCACAAATGGGCTCTTGTCTGCTCGTCTCTTGGACACTGCAGCTCACAAAGTGTCTGTTGAAAGGAGGTGATGTTTGAATTGCTTATAATAAACAATAACAGGAAGATGCACTGTACACAGCGGAGACATCCATAGCTACCCTAAGCTAACGCCATGGTGTGGCTGGAGGGGCAAACGTTGAGTATTTGACAAAGCAAGTGATGGAGCTGATAAAAATGTGGAGGCTTCATTTTGTCAAGGCGGATGTTGCCGTTGGGTGGAGGTGTCTGGTTTGTGTTCTCAGCAGTGACAACTCTCAAAGTGCCAAAAAATTGTCATCGGTGATTAAGCTCCCTCGCGCAGGGAGGCTTTGGGAATAGAAGTCAACGGCTTTATAATTAGCAAAAATTACTGAGAAAAGAGTCATTTGGATGCTTCTTTTCTCTCATCAAAGACTTTCTGTCTCGAAGTTCCCTTCTGAGCTGGTCTGTCTCCCAGCCCAGCTTTCTTGTGATGGCAAGGGACAACAGACCGCCTCAGATCACACAAGGCAGGAGGGATTCACTCTTGCCAATGTGTGAATCATATAATGACTAAAGAAACTCCACTGGAGTCTGCTGCTCTGAATGCCAGACAGCATTTGCATTTCACCTGATCCTGGCTGGGTGGTCAGTCCTGGGCATGGTGTTCCTTGCCGGGGCTCACCCCTGCCAGCTTAAAGCAGTTTTCAATAGACTTGGAGCTGACTAACAGACCCATGAGCCTGAGCTGTAGAAGATCTCTTTGATTCTTCCAGCCTGCAGCCCAAATATAAAAACTAGGAGCACATCAGGACCTTCAGCTCTGAGTTGATCCTGCTGGACTGAGCATGGCTTCTGTTCCTGGTACCCATATATTCGCTTTTCTATCTGGATCACATGTGTGAGGCCAGAGGAATAGAAGTCTGGCAATGTTTAAAAGCGGGATTTCTGGTGTTTTAGGCACTAATTACACTCAGGAAACATAGCTAGTGTGGTTTGAATGTTTAGCTCCCCACTATACGTGTGTGAAGGCTTTGGCTGGCATGTCCTGACTGAATCACAGAGCGTGTGGTAGCCTGAACCTTTCCTGCTGGAGATGATGAGCCTAGCTAAAGCCCCAGGGAACTGTGACAGATTCACACCCATGCTGGATGAGGCCCCAGATGATGTGTAACACCCCTTCCACAGGCAGATTGTATACATTAGTGTAGGAATTTCTCAGGAAAACCCATTCTTAGACAGAGCTGGCTTCTATTTAGCAAATGCCACATGAAATGATCTGTCATGAAGCTGCTGTCTCCTATAGCGTGATGAAGACCTTTCATTTCTTGAAGGAGTCTTCTCAGATGTAAAGATTTTATCTATTGACCCCTTCCAAAATAAAGTTCACCGTCTATATGTGCAGCTGTATTCTCCTTCCCAGAGGGCTGGACAGGTCTGCCTGTGAGCCTACCCCTAGTATCAACCAATGGAGTGTCACCAAAAACCAGTGTGATGAGGGTCTGAGTGAATGAGTGTGAGGGTGTTGGTGGCACTGTGCTCAGTGGTCCTGTGCTGACCCTGGGCAATAAAGAGACAGCCAGAAATGGGGTGCGTGATGCTTGAGAGGTGCCCAGAGGCATCAGTGGAACCTGGGGCTCCCACTGGAGCTGGCGCTCAACATCTCCGAGTCCCGCAGCCTCTGGCAAGCCCTGAGCAGCATCCTGCCAACAGACTGAAGCTTCTTAAGGCTGGAAGACTGGAAGTGTTGTTCCAGGCATAAGGCAGCAGTGTTTTAAGCCGCCAGTCCCCAGGGCTTTCTCTCGCGAGCTCCGTGATTACGTCATGTCTCCAGTGAGGTCAGTGAGCAGCTATCGAGATGCAGTTTCAATTGCTCCCAGGCTTGCAGGCGCGCTCTTGCCCCTGCAGGATGTGGCTAAGCCATCACCAGGAGGGTGCAATGGGATTGTCCCACCTCAGTAGTCCTTTCTTCGGGAACTGGCTTCCCCCCTCACACCCGTGCGAGTCCCGTGGTGGGAAGAAAGGGGCGCTTGTTCCTTGCCTGCCGTTAATAGAAAGGGCTGGAAGTGTAACCAGAAATGACAACTCAAGTGAAATGCGATGCCTCTGGAGAGGCCCAGAAGGCAGCAGAGTGGTGCCTTCCAGCCACGCCAGAGACCCCTTTCTCCCGCTCACTGAAGAAGCAGTCAGCTTGGGAAATCTTGTTTTCACAAATGTATATTTTTCCCCTCTAAAAACAATAAATGGTGTTATTGATGGGCAAAGCTGAGGTCCAATGTGGCCACACACTGTGAGGTTTGGCCGGCTTCCTCTGCTGTTGCTACGCTCTTCGCTGCCCAAGGAGACTTTGGATACTTCCTTCTGCTGCAAGGGCCACACATACAGACAGAACAATCCATCAGAGGATCCTCTCTACCCCATCCAGTCCCATCCAGAACCTGAGAGGTGCAGAGGGGCCCAGAAAGATGTGACACTGACTGTTAACTGTGCCACCAACGCCTTCTGTCTGCTGACCTGCAAGAACAGAGCCTGCCTGAGGCCTCAAGCTCCAGTCCAAGCTGACCAACCCATTCCTCAATACCATGTTTCAGTTGACAAGGCTATAAAAGCAGATGCACACAGAAATGACCATCCTCAGATGGACTAACAGCTCTGAGTAATAGCTTCCCTTTCAGTCCCACATATTGCATGGGTTGGGCTGATTTAGAGCCATCCTTATCTCTGAGGTACAAGTGATTTGGGAGCTTTGTTGAACACAGATGCTCAGGCAAAGGTCTAGTCTCATCTGGACAAGGTCTGGGCAAGAAAGGAAACATTGCTTAGTGTCTGACTTGGACAATTCTTAATTCTCAAGAGCTGTCCTCATAATTTTCTCCCAACACTGTCTCTAACCAGTAGTTGCCAAAAAAAAAAAAGGTCAGACCCTAGACAGATGTTTGAAAAGAAAAAATAGAGCAAATTAAGAGTATCTGGCTTCATATCAGGAAAGTGAACTATGAACAAAACCCAACTGCTGGTCACCATTAAAGCAAACACGGGAGAAGAAAGTGGAAACTGGTCAAGTCCTTGATCTCTCCCACACATCTGCAGCACCAAGCTGCTTCACTGATTTACACCCCTGACCTGCACCCTTTGTCTCTCCCAGCTCCCACGCATCATGTCCCCGTCCGCTTGCTGGCTTCCACCCGTTCACGGGGGGCACACTCACACACACTCCCGCTCACCCACGCCCTCTCGTTCCTCCCCAGCCCACCCCGCTCCTTTGGTCAGTGCCCTGCTGCCGTGGCACTGCTGCTGCTGATTCACATGTCATCACCGGCGGCCGCCCTCCCACGGAGCCCCCACCGCCCCTTGGATCTGCCGCGCTGCACGTCGCTGGCACGCAGCGGGGCCAGGAGCATTGACTGGTGTGAAGTAGGGTACTGGGGCAAATGCCCGCTGCATACCAATGAGTGGAAAGCGGCCCAGTGAGCAGCCAAGGAGCCAAGGTTCCCTATTCTCTTTTCTTGGCCGTCGGCGTTTGTGGGGCAGCGGGAATGTGGGAGAGGAGGGAAGGAGTGGTGAGAGCCAGAGACAGCAGTCGGAGCTCTGCACACTTTGGGATGAATGCTAAGCAGACCCCACTGGGCGGGAGTGCCCAGATGAATGGGATCCTTTCACATCAGCCTGACAGAGGAGGGATTTCATAGTTCTTCGAGCAGCACAGAGCTGCCTTAATCCAGCAGATACAATGCCCTGCTCATACGGCTCAGGAAACAAAATAAATATGTTCTTGCAAAGACATCACAATGAAGCTTTTAAGGACTCTATATGAGAAGGCTCTACCTGGTTCTTGGTTCTCCTTGCCTGTGTGGGAGCTAAGAGCCAGGTTTTTTATTTTCTTGCTTTCTTTGCTTTTCTCACATCTTCCTCCATTGCTGAACGTGGCCCTGGTGTGAGAACACTTCCATATAGGGGCTCCTCTAAAAATAAACAGAAACAATAATCACCCTCAGAGTCATTCTAAAGAAAGTGATCACAGATACACCTGGAAAAAAAAATCAAAAAAAGTAGAAATGCAATCAATTCTGCAGATCAAATAAAAATAACAACAACAAAAAGACTCCAAAAGCTGGGTGTCACAGAGAAGCTATCTGCTTCCCATGTCTAATATCTCTGGTGTCTCTAACAAAGAGCCATGAGAGCTACTGCAGGATATAGTTGTTGTGACTATAGGATAACCATGGAGAAAAGCTCACTATCGAGGACCAGGGACTGCTCCTTCCACCTTCCCATTAATCCCACATTGAGACATGGATGCAGCAAACCAGCCCAACAGGGTGCAGTGTAGCAATACCCAAACCAGCCTATGTCAAAAACCAGCCGTGGAGCTTGGGATGAGCTATTTGCACTGTAGCTTGGTCCTGCAGCAGGTACACTGGCCCTCAGGACTACAGCCTGGCAGAGTCTGGAGCCCAGAAAGTCCTGAATGGCTTTGGGACACTTTATCCACTTACAACCAACCGTGGGTGGCTTGGAGTCTTTAGCATTAGCAGCTAACCCAGCTGCCCTACTCTGGCCTCTCACCTGGCTTTTGATATTCTCCTTTTGTTCTGTGATGCTGCTGCAGCAAAAAGCATTTACTCCACCATACAAGTGTGATGCTATAGGGGATCTATGTCACATTTGCTGCTCTGCATGGACTTGATTATGGTGCTGCAGTCAGGGCTGCTTGAGTCCATCCCTCCCTCCCTCCCTCCCTCCAGAGTCTGCTCTCTCCCAGGTGACATGCAGCCTTGAGAACTGCCTGGGTGACTTTAACCCCCCTAAGGCTTATATGGTTCATTTCTTATTTCCATGGTGGTTTGGGCTCCCAGCTGAAGGTTACCCTTGTGCTCAGATGGGATCTATTAATATCTCTGCCAGGAGGTAATGAAGGCTCTTTCAAACACTGCAGCAGAAATTTCCCCTGGGAATAGCTCCCAGGAGATGGGCTCATTATACCCAGAGGTTATGACAGAATTATACACTGTATATAGCATGTGTGACTGTCTTGTTTGGCCATCTGTGCTGTCCCTGCTGTGGAGGACCAGGTACACAGTGTTACTTGGACAGCCTTTGATGCCTATCTGGAGCAAATTTCAGACTGTGGGACTCTACTGTCACACATCAGCTTGGGAAGCTGCCTGCCTGTTCTGCACATGGCAGGTACCAAAGAGCAGTATAAAACTGTCAAACCCCTTCCTGAGATAAACAGCTTGTGTCGAGAAAATCAAAGCATGAAAGCATAAGAAATGCACAAAGGCAAAGGTTTTAAGACCAGAACTGGTAGATTTCCACCAGACCTCACACACCCAGACCATAAAACGTTAGCTGGCAAATCCTGCAGTGGCTGAAATTGTTCTTCCTACCAATGAATAGAGAGAGAGATACCTTTTGGAGAAAGGCTCTGCCTTCCAACGCCCTAGCAGCCAGCTATCCCACTTCAAAACTTCTGGCCACAATTTGCTTTCCCAAAGTGCCAAGCTCTGTCAAACGCCCAGTGCCAGTGCCCGCCGCTGAAACGGAAACGGCTTCTTCCAAAACTGAGCCTGACCGTGGCCCTTGCTGGTAGCTCTGTCTTAGCTCCCATGCTCTGCAGCCTCACCAACTGGGGAATAAAATGCCTGCTTTTCTGCCAGCTCCCCCTGCCCCTCTGTGTGCCAGAGCTGCCAAGATGAGGCGGTGGGTTGGCAGGGAGAACAGCAGCTCTGAGATTCCCCGGGCCGATGATCTGCCAGAAGTGCCAGACTGTGTCAAGCGACATGTGAGTCACCACTCAGACCTTCTGCTCAGTGGTGAAGCAAAAATCCACAGTTCTGGCAAAATTTAGGCCTTTTTATTATTCTCTCTAGCAGCCTTACCAAGCTGGCATTTTAGCGTCCCAAACCGAAGTTGAATAGAGCTGCCAAGGGCTGTCATCCCAAGTTTCTGCTTCTAATTTCCTTGCAGTGGAGATGCTGGGATGGCTGAGAATATTTCATTTTACCACCTGGCCACCAAAAAGCTTGGTCTGCATTTTGGGTGATGTCACACTTCCTGAGCTTTGGAGAATGGTTGTCTCTCCTTTCTCTTTTGGCACAAAACAAGCTCAATCATTCAAAAAAAGAAATCCTTCGCGAGCTGCCAAGGAAATACCAATGGGAGAGACAGGAACAAAAGCACAACTGTAAAATCAGAGGAGACAAAAGGATTCAATAAATCTGATGATTTTTTTTTCCCACCCAGACTGTAGCAACCATGTCTACTGATGACAAGAATTATTTGGTGACGTTGAAAGTAGTTGGAACAAATCTGCTCCTCCTTAACAGCCCTGTGTCTAAGCCACTCATCCCAGTGGGTTTGTGGTTAATCTGGCTAAGGTCTATGCCCTCTTTGACACAAGCTGTAGCTCCCATACAGCCCCTCCTAGCAGGATTTGTCTCAGAGATGTCAGAAGATGACTAATAACTGAACATGGTCTCGAGCTCAGTGACTGAATTCATTTGTGTGGCCAAAGACCCAATGAATAGTCTGTACACACAGTATATATAGTTACTTTTTAAATATAGAGGCATTGTCCAGAGGTATTTCTATTAGCCCTGTTTACTCCCAAAACACTTGGGCTCAGACATCTCGACGTCCTGAGCCTAAATGTGGATAAAGTGTGAGGCAGCTCTCCAAAGGGTGAGACAGAAGGGAAATCACTGCACCAAGCAGCTTTAATGGAAAAAAACATTTGTTGTTGACACAGTTCAATTTATTAAATTTATTTTTTAACCTGAGTACCTCAAAAAAATGCAATGACTGTGTTACATCAGAGGTGGGCATTAGGTGCTCACAGAGAAGGAAAAGATGTCAGTCATGAGGGAAATGCCAGAATTGGTTTTTGGAGTATTGCACTGTTGGGAAAGTTTGGAGACTGATTTACTGGGAATTCCCACTGGAGCAGCTGTCTCCTCTCTGAGTTGTTCTTTGTCAGGGCACAGCCTTTTCTTCAGTTTGCTAAATTTCTTTAAGAACATTTGCTGCTCCAAAGCACCTTCCAATGAACCTCTCTCCAGTGATTTTTAGGATAAATAGCTAAGGATAAGGTGGATATTTCCAGTTTACTCTTTATACTGTGTCACTCAGGAGCTGAATTGTACCAAATTTTGATTTTGGTTTGGCTTTGGCTTTCTTCTTGAGGATGTTGGGTTTTGAGCTTGTTTTTTTTTCCTTTCTGACTGAAGAACAGGAAATCAGTTTAAAAGAGCAACAGCAAAAAAACAGCACCTGTATGGCAAGGCCATGTGAGCAGATGATCAGTAAGGCTTAAAGTATACAGAGTTTTGGAAATATTTTCACCCAGGAACAACGTTCCATCGCCCTTAAATAACAGCAATTCAAACAAAGTGCTCAAGCTCAGAAATAAATGCATGAATCACTGGTTTTATTTTTTAGTCCTATTAGTTGCTTAATACTTGGGAACTCCAGTTCTTCCACTTTTCTAGATGGGCTGGGCAAAGCAAAAGTATAAAGCCAAGTGCTGACTCAGAGCAGTGAAGAAAAGCATATATGCAACAGAAGGACCTTTGAGAGCCATTCTCCTTTCAGTCTGCCTTGCTCCTGCTAGAGCTCTTACGAGGACTGAGGACTCACATCTTTAGAAATGTGGTTTAGTTTGATTAAACCAAAACAAAACTTTGCAGCTAAAGGAAAGCCTGATGGCCTATGACTCTGGAGTGATTCTGCTGGCTGGTGTAAAAAAAGGATGCAGTGGGGATCTGATGCCAGCTGCAGGTGGCCATAGAATAAGACTTCTTTGGTGTTGCCATCACTGCCTTAGACCTGCAGACCCTGGGAGCTGTGCAGTGCTGGGGACCATTGTTTTGGTTGACTGCAAAGGCAGCCAGTGAGATCAGTGCAGGTTCCAGTGCACCAAAGCATCTCCTGACCTGCCAAGGATGGCAACCACTACACAAGATTTTGTTTCCATGTTTAGTCCCCATAGAGAAACAGTGTTGGTGTTTTTGGCAACAATGAAAGCCCATCGAGAAGGAAAGAGTTCATGGGAGAGGAAATGGGAAGAAATGAAAGGGAAGATCCCGAGACTGCTCTGTCACCTGAGGGACAAAGAGGCATTGCTAATTAATGCGTGGTTTTCAACATTATGTCAAATGTTTTATAAAGTCTCATTTGAACAAGACCTGCCCTGATGTAGTGGGGGATGTTTGAGCCCTTTCAGGTCTCAGCTGGCTCGGTCTCACCTCAGCCTGACGAGCCCTCCTGGCTGCTCCTGCAGAAGCAGGGCATTCATGATCCCAGAGTGTTAATGATTTTACCCTCCATAAAACCAGCCGCTCAACCGCGCGCTCAGTGGGACACCCACCGAGATGAAATGCTCTCTTTGAAGGCCAGGAGGAGGTGACAGGACCAAGATTTCTTCCTGGGACAGTTTCATCTCCATCCCACGGGAGTTTGCCAGAGGATGGGCTGTCTGATTCTCATCACCCACAGAGGCATCTAGTCCCTCTAGCCTCGCTGGTAGTGATCTATTTCACACAGGCAACAAGCCCTGGGCTCATGGAGGCTGTTAATGCCTGCCCTGGAGTGTTTCTCAAAGCCAGGCCTCCTCTTGGCTCCTGCTTTGACAAAGTGGCAGAGACTCCATACATCCCTCAGCTCTGCTGGTGGTGAGGGACAGAAGATCTTGTTGCAGAGCTCTCTGCCCCAGGTACACGTGGTTAATTTGTTCCCCAAGCACTCCGTTGACAAATTTTACAAGAGGCTGGGAAAGTAATGAAAACAGTCTGTGCTGCATGCTCATTTGAAAAATGCTATAAAACCCCCTGAATAATTTTCACACTGAGGTGATCTGACCAGCCCAACATTGAATACTTAAGTGGGTAACAGCCCTGGACCTGCCTGCACAACCCAGCTGGCCATGACACTCCTTGTTGCCATTGTGTGCTCCAGCCATGCCCAGGGGTTAGTGAGAGTCTGCTGCTGGCTCTGGGCTGCTCCTGCTTATACCCAGCTGTGGGATCCACCATGCCACTGCCAGGACCACTGGTGCACTGGGGTGATCCATCATCTATCCCCCTCAGCCATGAGTAAGGGACATGTGGAAGAAACCAGAACCAGGGATGCTCCTGCCTGAGATGTTCTCAGGTGGTGACATAGGGTAGCACAGCATCTTCCCAGGGAAAAGGCAAGGGGGAGGAGGCAGCAAGAAAAACTCATTATTTTCTTCAGTTTTCAAGGAAAATAATGATGCAACTATTCAGATGCAGTGCCTGCACTATCCTATCTAATAGACACAGCATTATGAGGAAACAGCTCCTCAGATAAAACTCCACAGGTTCCTCTCCTTACAGTTTGGCTATTTGCAGCTCAAAGGAACTACAGATCCCAGTATGCAGTGGTCCCTCTCCCTGTGAAAGGCCTGAGGGAGATGTGGGTACTACTGGATTATGCTGGTTTTTCTAGTACACACCAGTACAGATGTTTCTGTCGCTTTTATCCTCTCTCCATCTGCTTGGCTCCAGAGATTGGTACTTCCCTTTGTGACACATTAATGCTTTTGGCATAGGTGCTAATGGCAGGATGAGCCAAACCTGCCAGCTCCACTGGGCAAAACAACTTTACACACTCTCACCTGGCACTAACATCCACAGAGAAAAGCCAAAGGAAAACAACTGAACCTCCTGCTGCCTGCTGGCACTGTCCTGCTGTCCTGTTCACCAATCCAAGTGATCACATGAGAGGGCAATAAGATGCAAATGAATGGGTTTACTCCAAGTATAACTCTCAAAGCTTGTTTTGATGAGAGATCATCTGATTTCCTTGCTGTGGAAGTTCTCAGGAGCAGGTGGGGTGGTCCCCTGCCAGCAGGTCCATCACTGGGGCAGTGAGGACTGGGACTGAGAACTGTGGAGGTCAAGGGTCTTTTCAAAGCAGGGGGTGGAGAGGGACAGCAAGCTGTAATTCTGGATGATCTGTAGTCCATGGCAGATGGAAAAGCAGGAGAGGAGCAAGTTTATGTTTATGGAAACAGTTTCCATAAAACTACATGGTACTTTTGGAGGGAGAAAGGGATGCATTTCATGGGGTAATTGAGGTCAGAGTTTGGACCAGCATGTGAATTGGACAGCAAGTCACTCTGTGATTCAGGACAAAACCCATAAATTCCTATTCCAGTGATCAGAGCTCTTTCTCCCCCTTCTGTAGCAAGAAATTCCAGTGTCTCTACCTTCCAATTTAAGGACATCTGTCCCCCAGTGAAGCCAAGAAAGGTTAGACCAGATCACCACAGAAGCGCCTTCCAACATGTTATTCTATGATTCCATGAGGAGCAGCTTCAGGAGGATGAGTGAAATCCCCTGCTGACACTGGGAACAGGACATGTCACTTAAACATGGGAAGATGGGAAGAGGACACACACCACAGGCTTCCTGAGCAAAATGGGAACTCCATCCTGTGCCTGACACAGCCCTTGACACAACCATTGCACAAGCCACCCACTCCCTGCCATGAGACTGACCATCTGCTGGCCTTTCCTGCCTGTCCCTCCTATCCCATCCTTCCTGCCTGCCCAGATAGGCTCTCCTAGCAAGAGAAAGCAAACAGCTTCTGTTTATTCCCTTTCCTCCATCTGCTACTGCATAACATGAGCCCACCCTGCTCTTCTTCCCCTTCTTTTTCCCTGCTGAAGGAGCCAGTCTCCACTGAGCTGTGGGACAGGCCCTTGAACTGACCCACTGCAGATGTCCCCCCTGAGATACAGCCCTTGGTCCAAACAAGAAAGTTTAGAAACAAGCAAAATCCTTTGCCTTCACCAGCTTTGGGTATTTGTCACAGGAAGATAAGCTCAGAATATTGATTTCATGTGAAAATTGTCTCTTCTATTCTTGACCTTCCAAGACTGTTATTTAAATTATACCTCTCATTGCAAATGAATTAAGAATGGACCTTTCCACTGGGGGAAAGTTAAAAAAACCCAACATATTCTTCTGAATATATCAGGTCTGCTGGCTTTTCCCATTCCCTTCGCATCCTACTCTGCTGTGCAGGACAACCATGCAGTTGTGTTCAGAACAGCCCTGCACCAAACACTGCAAAGCTCAGTGGGATTTTGGAACTGAGAGGCGGAATCTTTTCTAATTAAGCACTCTGCTCTTAATCTTTCTGGAAAGAAATGGCTTGAGAATAGCTGGAGGCACAGTGGGGGTTGAAGGTCCATCTTTTTTCTTCCTGTCTACCCAAGTCATATTCTCTGCAGGCAACATCAGATGAAGCTGTCCTCCTTGCAAGACTAGAGCAGGTCCCCAACAGGGACTCTCAGCAAAGCCACACTTAGCATGGCAGTGTCTCTGTGACAGTGTGTCAGATCCCTGGATGGGTGGATGCTCTTGCCACCCTGCATGTGAGGCCCACATGATATATTTCATTAAGGCTCCCTGGAAGTTCCACCCATGGGAAGTCTGCAGTGTTTGTCACATCTAGAGATGACAAAACCCATCCCAGCACCCGGGAGTGGTAGGAGATGCTGGAAGCATTTTGAGTTGTACCTCTGCACTGCACAAGTCGTTCCCAAAGCTCAGAAAACAGCCAAAACCTTCTAAATCTCACTGTTTGGTAGTGGGTGGAGATGGGAGGAGCTCTCCCACCCCCACTGCGAGTTATCCAAGGTAAGTCTCAACTATATGGGTCTGCTTCCAAATAAAAAACATCATTGCTTACACATAGTATTTATATGTTCCTCCGCCCTGGTTTTGGCTCCTGCCCACTTTTCTTCACAAACTACAGGCTGAAAAGGGCCATTCAAGGAGCCTCGAGAATGTGAATGCAGTTCTGGCCTCTCTGCCAGCTCCCTGCTCCAGAGTGAGCACAACAGATTTTCATCAAGAAAAAAATCTTTCTTGGCCTGTCTTCACATTTTCACTTCTTACACTTAGACTACACTCCCCTGGGCTTTTATTTTTCCTCCTTTTTTTTTCTTTCAATGCTATTTGTTGTATAAGAGACCATAGCAGCAACCAGGCAGCAGTGCTGTAGCCCATGTGAACTCCAGCTGAATTCTGTATATTCCAATAAGCCTGGGAAAGCAGCACCTTCTTCCCACGACCCCACTTCTGAGGAAACACTAAACCAACGCAGGCAGCCCTTGGTTTCTGCTCCTGAAACACTTTTGCACCTGGTTTGCTATCAACAAGTGGCAAAATGGAAAATAAACACAAACGTGGGTTTCCTTACAGTGGATCAAACAGGTCTCTGCTTCCTTCAGTGACTACATGGAAAAATGTATGTTCACCTGCAGTTTGGAATGGCAGGTGCTGTGGGCATCAGCAAACACTCTTTGCTTGATGCTAAGTGGACATGGACCCATTTAAACCTCTTACCGTGCAACAAACCACGTGCAAGGTTGTGGGGGGGGAAATGCCAACAGTAAAACTGTCCTTCCTTTTACTCTTTTTTCCTAAATCATGAAATGGAAATGCAAATAGCTGCTTGCTGTGCTGTAGATTTCCACAGTTGCAGCGTTTCCAGGAATTCCTGACAGCCCCGTGACAGCAGCCGGGGCTTGGAGGAAGGGGCAGGTTCCTCCCAGAGCTTGCAGAGAGCTCAGAACTCATCATTCCTACTGCTGTCCTGGATTTTATTGTTGTGCCTTGCATATCTTACCCCAAAATAACATCCTCTGCGCTTAATCTCATCACTGTCTTCTTCTAATTAGATATGTTCCCTGTTTATATTAATAATAGGACAAGCTGAGCCAGGAGAGGAGATAGCCACAAATGAAGAAATCATATTTTCAGGTTTTACTACGAGTAACAAGGTTGAAACCTTAAAAACAAACAAAAAATAATGTCTTTTACCCTCTTTTAGAGACATGATCTTTAAAGATAAAGATTTCTATCTGCTAAAGAAATTCCCCAGCATGTTTCCTTTCAAGGAGAGACTTGAATCCCATGCTGATCTTTTATTCTAACAATTTCATCTCTTCCCAAGTGGTGCTGGAATCCACATTATTTCACCTGATGGACATTTACACAGGAGGGTGCATGTTTCTCATTACAACTTGACAGAGACATCCCCTTCTTCCTAAAACAGGCCCAAACCAGCACAGGCCCCATCTTCCTCAGCTCATGGGCGCAGAACAACCTCACGCTTGGGCATACAATTTCTTTGTCATTTGTTTGGCTTGGTTTTTTTTTCCTCATTGCCAGCTGAGTTTCTTGCTTTCTACAATGTATTAAATGTTTCCTAGAGATCAGATCTGCAGCTGGGACAAACCAGGAGTGGTTCCACTTAGTCACTGCTGTGTTGGCTGGTTTGCAATGCACAACAGGCTTGTACTTCAGTTCCAGTCACTGATAAGCATGTATGAACACACTTTCACTGTCTCCATAATTGCTATGAAGCTAATATTCAGAGGAAAATTGAATTATTCTTACGATATACCAAGTCACTGAAGACATTCTCAGCTCCAAGGGAAGAGCTGGATTGATAAAGATGGATGAGATACCCTCTGCTCATCAGTGCAAGTACAGCAGAAGTAGGACACAAACTTCTCACCGATCAATATGCTCAAAGGTAAGCCAGACTTGGTGGTAGAAGCATATGGACAATCCTGAAGCACACAGGGTCATCTTATTTTGCTAAATCTCCAAGACAAACAATGCCAAACCTCACAGCTGTTGGGTTTTCAAACAGGCTCTCACTGGGATCAAAATTAGGATTCCCCAACTCTATGACTGAAAATATTACCAAATTGTAATGATCTTTGGACAAAGTTGGTGTCAAAACAGAGCACCACTGCCCTAGAGAAAAGCTGTTTTCCTCTCAGCACTCATGTAGGCAACTATTCCTCCAAAGGCACTGAGGTCCATTTGCTGTGATTTAGGGTCATGTTTGCTGTATGCAAACACTCCTCCAGACCTTGGGAGCTTGCAAAAATATTTGTAAGTCCAGTGATGCTATACATGGCAGCACAAAGATGCACCTATGATGGAATGGCTAAGGAGAAACACTTTATTGTTGTTCTGGTTTTGAAAACATGTCTTCTACAATCAGGGGGCTGGACTCTGGTGGCCAATCACCAAATGTAGATGTCAAGTAAATGAAGGATGCAGAACACAAATGAGCCATGAGCTGGCTGGAATGACTCAAAAGCTCCTTAAAAACATGTAGGAGAACATGCTGGGGACCTGTTCCCATGCCAGAGTTTGTGGTGGGGGTGTCATGGTAACAAACAGGTGTTCCCACCAACTCTGTCCCAAGTGGCATCTACTCTCCAGGCAGACTCAGAAAAAGAAGCTGGGGATGGGGCAAAACAGCCCCCAGAGCAAAACCAGACCACGTTCCTGTCCCTGGCACCCATCACAACACTCTGAGAGTTACCCAGTTCAGGGATCTTACAAACCTTTTTTCTCCCTCTGCGTTCTCTACGTGTGTTTGCTTTGGCCACCTCAGCCCAACCTCCTTTTCACTTCTAATTTTTGTATTCAATCACTTTACACACAGCTATTGGCTCTGGTCAGAGCACACACAGGTCCTCATTTGTTCCCCAGCCAGAGCCATAGACCATTCAGTGTTTGGAGTCATGAAGAGGGAAAATGGAGACAGAGAAGAAGTGACTTACAGACCCAGGAGACACAGGGAGTGGAGGGAACAGGTTCACAGGGATGTTGGCCTGAGGGGTTCATGGAGCTGGGCTGAGCTCTGCTTTCTGTTGTCCATGTGAAGGAACATTGTGTTCCTTTATAAACCCACCAAATCACAACTGCCAGCCAGAATACAAAATGCCATGTTGTTCATGGTGGGGTTTTTCATCCAGGACTGTTTATCACTGTTTTTTTTTCCTGTTATTGCCACTTGAGATGTGTGCGTAAGCTGATGTCGGCATGCTCTGGCAAAATGACACACTGGTGGTTTGGTTTGTTTGGTCTTCTCCAGAAAATGTGTGTCCCCTGTGGCAGCCTGGTCCTGGCTCCCTCCCCTCCCTCATCATGTAAATGCAGAGGTTGTGATGGTGTCTGTGCTAAAAGCCATTACAAAACTGGGCAGAAAGGATGTGCCCAGTACAGAAGATTGAAGTGATCTTCATAAACATCAGTATTCTCACTTATAATGTCACCAATGTCCTTAGGAGTTGGATAAAATTCTTCAGGTCTCATGGGTAGCTTCTTGGGATCTCTTTTGAATTCTGTTTTGTCAGGTAATTTATATTTTATCTCTATTATTTTCAAAGCACTAGAGTGTCCCATTGAATAAATCACTGCCAACCAAAGACATACATTGCTCCCAGACACAGGGCAAAAGTCATCTAGATCATAGATTCATAGATTCATAGATATTAGGGGGTGGAAGGGACCTAGAAGATCATCTAGTCCAACCCCCCTGCCTGAGCAGGATCACCTAGACCAAGTCATCACCTAGACCACTCAGGAAAGACTCAGAAATGAGACACAGAGCTTATCCCTGCTCCTGGGGAACTTCCCAACCTTCTCTTTTGCTCACCATCTTTCTAAATCTTCTGCCACAAGCAAAATCTTGCGTCACAAGCATCAAGAAAGCAGGCAGGGAAAAGACCACCATCACCTGTGGCTGTGTCACTGGAGGAGTTAAACCCTGGCAGCACTTTCTGAGGGGCTGGAATCCACAAAGGTGTGCAAAAGGCAGCCAGTCCCTCTGAAGTGCTGGCTTTGCCCAGGGGTTGCTAAATTCCTGTCTCCCTGCAGTTGACATCTCCATCCCCAGCAGCTCGCTGGCTGCCTTCCCTCCCCTGCCTAGCTGGGAGAGAGAAATGAAAATAAAGATGACTCTGAGGCTGGAGAAAACGCTGCTGCTGCTGCTGCTGCTGCCACAAAGGTGGTTCCTGGCAAAGGAGGGTTTGCCACATCACGGGACACTTCTTGGCTTCAGCCCTACACACAGCTCCCACCGAGGCAGCCTGCGAGAAGGAGGGTGGAAAAGTACCAGGGAGTGCTTGATCTCTGCCCTCCTCCTCCTCCTCCCGCGGGGAGCTCTGCAGACACCCTCCACACACCCCTGGGCTGTGGTATTTAGCACCAGGCTGTGGGGAACATGATGCTTTCAGAGGGCACAGGCCTCAGGCAGGTCAGGGACACTGGGTGAGAGCAGGGAGAGGGCAGGGGAGACAAGACCAAGTGACCTGGTCCCTTCAAGGTTGGCATTAGAAAAGGATCTTCAAGTGGCCCTATTCCCACAGCTGATCTGGGAAGATCAGATCAAGTTGGACAACAGAGGGGTCACTTGGAGAGTCCCAGGATTTCTAAGTCTGTCTCCAGGCAAAGGAGTTAAGTTTATAGAAAACTCTTACCAAACTCCAAGCCCAAGAACCAACAAATGCCCCAGAGAAGACAGACTGGCTGCTCTGAGAGCTGTTTGAATATTTTGCAGCCATGACTTAAAAACGGGAGGTGAGCGATTTATAATGAAGCAGTGTCACCAGCTGGCATGTGAAAAGCATTTCCTCTCCCTCAACGAGCAGGAAAGAAACTGAAGGATATGATAGGAAATGAAATTTCATTTGCCTTTATTCATAAAACGTTTCTCCACCTCAGCAGCTCCGCAGCTTCAGGACGGGTTTTGGGATTAGAGCTCAGAGTGTGTCCCCTGAGCCAGCAGCAAGTGCCTTAAGCCCTGTTTGCAGCCTGGCATGGATCAACACCCGAGTTAAGACTCATCCTGGTGTCAGAAAGCATGTCAAGACAGCACATGTGTATGAATATCAGCAGTGGAGGCATGCCCGTGTTTTCTTAAGCTGATAAGAAGAGATAAGAAAACTCAGATCCCGTGTTTATGGGCTTCGCGCGGCCATGCAGAAGAAGAGAAACAGCTTTCCTCCACCTCTGAATCTGATTTGCCCATTATCTCCCAGCTCCTGCTCTCCAGCCCGGGGAGTAATTGGGAATACGGATCTTGTTATAATTCTCCTCCATAAACGCGTGAGTCAGAGCTGCTGCCTTCATTTGCAGGTAATCACAGTAGTGAATGCAGCCACACTAGCTCCGTGCCTTTTAACATCCTTAGAGGGGGGTCTTTGGAGTTTTAATGCTCTGGATCTGGATCAGCTCTCTCAGCTCATTATTTATGGCCATTTCTCCCAACCTGAAATGGGTCCCTCAAGCTCTCTGGTAAGTGGGATGAGAGATTATCTAATTCCAAAGGAGTTTCTGGAAGTGTGACTGTCCTCTGCTCAAAACAACATCATCCAGAACATTTAGCTGCATGACTTTCCTGTGACTTCATGTCATAACCATCCCTTCCTTGCCTCCACATCTACCAGAGAGTCCTGGGGCCTGGGAAATCACCCCGCTCTGATGCAGAAAGACACTGTGCAAAATGTGTCCCCCCTGTCTGGGAATGGGGAGGGGGAAGGTAACGTGTTGCCTTGCTGCACAAGTGATACATTACTATACTGGTGCCTCTTTTGGCTTTACCAGGCAGTGGGTAGTTGTGCTGCATCCCTTGATTTTCATTACCCCTGTGGCTATCACCATCAGACTGCTCCACTCTTCAAGGGCATTCTAACCACACAGCTGTGCTAGGGCAGTGCTGCCTCTCCCCCTTTGTAATGGGAAATTGAGCTACTGAGAGGCCAAGGTTTGTCACAATGTCACCTCAGAAGCAAGGCAAGGAACTGAAGGAAACTGTTTCAGGTGAACACTATTCCACAGCACATCCTTACTCCTGCCATAGGGGGGATAGCACTGCAAGTGGCATCTCCCACTAACTACCATGCACTTAACACAACTTGCAAACTGACTCACTCCAATCCTTAGGATCATTTGTGGATTATTTGCTATTTGATGTCAGCCACATTCCTAGTTGTTACTCTTTTCCAGCTTGGAAACTCATGGTTAGAGGGGTACAGTCATTCAGGGCCAAGCTGTGATCCTCAGTCAGGAGCTGCAGCATCTCCTGATCCCATCACTGAGGACACCCTTGTCTCTAAAGATCCTGGTTTGGTAACACAGAAGGGAATTAGAAAGCAACACTCCTCACATTTCCAGCCACTTCCCAGAGCTTTCAGCTTTGCTCACCTAAGAGAACCAGCAGTGTCTGAGATGCAGTCAGTGTCTGTAGCCCAGTTCTCTGCATTGGCTGTGTGCAAGGGAGCACAGAAAACCTAACAGATAATAGTTGAAACCAGATGACAATTTAACCCCCACTTAATTCAGTTAAAGAATTCAACAGAAGGTATCTGTTGAGTTCTACCAGGAAAAATACAAAAGCAGCAGGCACAGGAGCTTGTTGATTTAGGGAAGGTGACAGGGATTACACAGCTGTCCAGCTGAGCTGGTAAGCGTGCAGCAAAGTGCAGGGCCCTCTCTGAGCCTTGCTAAACAAGGGCACTCTATGCACAGAGAGCTGCAGAACTTCCAGTTCTTCCAGAAGTCCAGGTCTTGAGTCGCTGTTCCCTGCCAGATACCTGTGGTCATCAGCTCCAGGGCACTGGCAGCCAAGACAAGATGACCAGAGTTGCCTCTTGCCTCCTCAAATCACAGACTTATGCAAATTGCTCATTGGCTTAACAAACTGCTTTAAATTAAACACAGACTTCTTCTTTACATGAAGGTTGCAATGCCATCTGTGCTACCACTGAAACCAAGAGTGTATGTTAAATTCCTGCCCTCTTTATCCATGGCCTGAAAGGAAATCATGGCCAACAGGCAGAGCATCCTCACTAATCCAGCTTGTACCCCAGGCCCACACAGTCCCCAGCATTTATGTTTAGCACACAGAGACACAGCTTCGTGCACTCCCATGATGTTTTGCTGATGAACCCTAAACTTCTCCCAGATAAATTCCTCCTGCCATCACTGGCAGGCATGCTGGGTTTGTCTCCTCAGTAGTAGCTTTAAAGCCTAAGGATGAGTGCTGTGTTAGGGCCACTTCTTGCATTCCCATAATATCTCTGCTGCCTTTCCCACACAGGCACTGTTTAAAACTGTCCTAAAATCCCTGTGGAGTTAAGAATTTAAGAGTATCAGAAGCTTTGGCCATTTTCATGCAAGAGCCTTGAAGTATTCTCTACTGCTTCAATTTCTGTTCCTGATTTTCTTGAAGATGAGGAATTTACCCCCTCTCCAGCCAGAACAGCTCAAAATACCTATTAGATCAGGCCTGACAATGTTTTTAGGAAGATTCACCAGCAGTTGCTGGAACAAATGCCTAGCAGCTGGATCAGGGCCCAGAGAAAAGACATCCTCCATATAATCCCTCTCTACACCTGATTATAGCACAGCAGGCTTCTCTACTGAGACACTAATGTGATCCTTGGCCTCAAAGAGGGGCATTTCATTAGCCTGAAGTGGCTTGGTTAGCAAATTAAGCACTGGACTGGGAACAAGATTCCTGCTTTTCAACCCAGAGGCTGTGTACAGCTTTGGTCCCATCCTTTAAAGCCATTTGAGTTTTTCATGAGTTTCTATAAAGGGGCTGCTCTTGGCAATGTCTGTGCTGCCAGCAGCACAGCAAAGCAGAGTTATCCCAGGTAGCTTTAAGTGCATTAGCACAAGTGCTGGAAGGAGCCCGGCCATAAGTGTCTGCTGCTCTGTGCTGCCCACGCAGCCCACTCCTTGGTGCTCTGTGCTGCCCACTCCTGTGTGGCAATGAGCCACATGCTGGGCTCACCCCAGTGAGCTGGGCTTAGGGTGAGTAGGAGGATTATGGTGCAGCAGAGTGTCACTGGGAGAGATGTCCCAGCACACCACTCAGCCTGTGGATTCTCATTGCTGCAGGCTGGGTTTTTGCCCTGCTCTGTGCTCTCCAGCCAGATAAAGGCCACCTTGATTTACTGTGTGAATGCAGTAAGACAGACATGCCCAAACACTGCTGCCTACAGCACCTCCAGTCCCTCAGCCCATTTATACACTTGACTAGGCAGGTGCTTTTCCAACCAATGCAGGAATTTTCCAGGGGAAATACAGCTCTCATAAAATCTTAAAATCTTTTTTTCTCACTCGTGCTCCCTCTCTGCTGGTGGTTTTTGGTCCCACTGTGTGCTGTCACTGATGCAGAGGTCTCTGACATGTGAAATGAAATAGAGAGGCAGACAGAGGCCCTGCAGTTCAGATCTGTGAGTCTCCAACTGTAGCTGGTTGGCAGCTTCTCAGAAGACAGTGCTTGCACTTACCCCAGGACAGAAAATTATGTCTGAGTATGTTTGAGATCAGTCTGCTCTGTGTCAAGCATCCCATTGAGGTCTCAGCTCATATTAACCAGTTCCTTCATTCCCCTGCAGCTCATGTCCATGCCTAGAAAGGAAAACTCTTTCTCCATCTTCACATCCTGAAGTTTCCTCAGCAGGAGCTCACTGAAGCATGGACCGAGGCTCTGTGGGAAGGTTGGATTCAGGTATGGGAGACAAATGTGTTGCTGTCTGAAGAGCCAGAAGCTGTTACACCAGACCAGTCCCTTCTTCATCCAGCCTCATAAATCGCCCATGACATCTCTCTTTTGCTATACTAAAAAATGACCATTTATTCTCAATCCGCTCAATCTCTCTCAGCTGGTTTCTAATCCTGGTTCTCTGACGTTGGTCTCGGGGCAGAAATTTCCCATCAACTCTCCATGCTTGCTGCTTTGGGGCAACTCAAAAGAATTGGTTTGTTATTTCACGTTGCATTCTTATATTCATTTGTTAAGTGTTTTTCAAATGAGCCTCCTTCTCAAAGCTGGGGTTCCACAAGGGGCCTTGAGTAAGTTCTTGTTACATAGCAAGGGGGTAGCTTTTCTCCTGTGCTTAAGCTGCCTTGCTGGTTCATAATATACGTGCAAGATAAAATTAAGGTTCCTAGTTTGTTTTGAGACTGTCAGAGAGGACAAGAGTGAGAGAGTTTGGCAGGGCCAGCAGCAATGTTCTCAGCACCTGCTCAGATAAACGTCAGGGAGTATGATGGACTCTTAACTCCGAATGTGCTTGTGGCCAGGGACTACCAGCCTTTTGCTGGGGCAGAGCTGAAGAACCTAGCACAGGTATTAGTGAGAGCAGGGATGCCACCAGTGGTTTGTGAGGCCTGTGGGGAGGCCCAGGCAGTGGGAAGGGAGCACGTGATGGGCCATACTGTTTCTCCCTTTCTCACCACTTGTGCTGCCCTGGTTTGCTCTGGTGCACACTCTCCTCTGCACAAGCTGTGCCCCACGCTGCCTGGCCACAGCAAAGGTGGCTGGACCACCGGCCTTCTTAAACCAGAGGCATGCCAGTAGCTTGTTCACCCACCTCAGCAGAGAAAGAACTGATGTCACAAACCAACCTCAGTACTAACAGACATGGAAAATTGGCAGGGAAGAAAGCAGCATAATTGCAGTGGCTGAGGGAGGATGGAGCAGTGCTGCCCGGAGACACACATCAAAGGAAAATCCCCACCGACCAGGCTGGCCCTGCCACCGGCCTGGTTCCCCTCTGCCACCGGCCTGGCTCCCCTCCGCCACCAGCCTGGTTCCCCTCTGCCACTGGCCTGGCTCCCCTCCGCCACCGGCCTGGTTCCCCTCCGCCTTCTTTTGCCTCCTACCCTGAGGCTGCCACAGGCCAGAGCGTGCCTGCCAGCCCTCCACCTCTGCATCCAGACTGGAAGGTAAACAGTGTGGCTTCAAATGAGGGAAGAGTGGCAACAAAGAGACTGACACCCCCTAAGCGCCTCACCGGCTGCTGAGGACGCGTGCTGTCCTTCCTCACAACCCAGCTTCCTCCTCACAAGCTGAGCAGTGTTGAGTACAGATGCCTGTCTGGGGACAACAGGGACAGTGGCTTTTCCAGCGCTGGCGTGCGTCAGGGGACAAAGATGAGAGCCACACACAGGGCAAATGGAAAAATCCAACCAGTTCACCTTGCTAATGGCTAACAGAAGGTTGTTCTTGGCCACCCTCTCCCTGTACCAAGGAGGAGTGCTGTAAACACTGTCCCAGAGCCTTCCCTGCCTCCCGGTACTGCTTCCCAAGTAATCCGTATCCTGAGCTTCACGCAATAGCTTAGTAATAGGCAGAAATAGAATGACTGAATGATTTGAGTTGGAAGAGACCTTTAAAAGTCATCTAGCCCAGCCCCGCTGCAATGAGCAGGGACACCTTCCACTAGAGCAGGTTTCCCAGATCCCTGTTCTTGAATGTTCCCAGGGATGAGGCCTCTACTGTTTCTCAGTCTTTCCTCACAGCAGATGTGTTCCATCCCTCTGATCTTTTTCATGGCTTCCTCTGGCCCCACTCCAGCAAGTCCATGTCTCTCCTGTGCTGAGGTCTCAGCAGAGCAGAGTAGAGGTGCCGAATCCCCTCCCTTGCCCTGCTGCCCTCACTGCTTTTGATTCAGCCCAGGATACAGTTGCCCTTCTGGGCTGTGAGTGCACACTGCTGGGTCATGTCCAGTTTTTCATCCTACTTAATCTAATTCCCAATGCCCAGATGTTCCTTGGACAGAAGAGGATAGATACATGTCGTGCTCCTCAGGTCCATTCTCAGAATCAGAGCATCACTCTTTCACCTCTGACAGACAGGGTTCACCAGGCAGATCCTGCCTGCCTAAGCCCGAGTATCTTTCCAGTCCCTCTGCTAACCACCAGGCAACGCTCCACCCTAATGTCTAATAGCAACCACCACAAATATGCTTCACTCATCTCCTAAGCACAGTAGGAAATAAATGGCCACAGTATATTCCTGCCCTGTGTAGAGCTGCTGTTCAGTTCTGGCATTGCCCTCAGATAACCTGGAAAAGAGTGGCTCCTGTAAGACACCCAAGACATTGCTGGACACAAAATGATGTAAGCTTTAAAAATGAAGCAAGCAGCAACAATAAGGAAGACAAACCAGCTGACCATGAACATTTCATTTTCATAGGGAAGAGCAGGATTTGCAAGCAGGAGAGTCTAAATGCTGCTTCCCCTGCCTAGGAACAGGTGGACTGGCTCACTGTAGGGATAGTTTTAGGCTGATAAATATTTTAAAGCAGAGATTTTTAATATTTCTCTGTTTTTGAAGCAGGAATAATGGTACTTCTGTGCATCACAAAGGACACCTCAGCATGTGTGGAAAGCTCAGACAACACTAAGTGCCCTGCCATAAGGTAGAAACATAGGAGTCATGGATATTTCAGTCCTCTACTACCTGTATCAGTTTCTGACAAACTAAAGTAGAAACTCAAGGACTTCATTTTCAGGAACCTCACTGAGCCTCAAAATCCCAACAACAGCAAAAAACCCTTCATAAATAAGGTCATGTCTCATTCACACAAATCTATATTTGGAGGGAAACACACATAGATACACCAGGGAACTCAGAACTCTAGGGGGTGCAGAGTGCCTAGTGATGTTTTTCATGGAAACACCTGGAAAGAGGTCTGTGGTGGGCTTGTCACTAGAGGATGGACAAGGCTGAACACCTGAATCTGTCTTGAGAGTTCTTGCATTAAAAGAATTGTTGTTCTCTATTGAATGGGATCAGCAGCAGGCAAGAGCTCTTGTACATTGGAGAGACCTTCAAAACAGAAGGACCATCTGCTTTTACCCACTGACACAGGGATGAAATTGGGTGGATCAAGCTGAAGGAGACATGAAGTTTTTTTCATACCAAGGAATAAGTCTGGCTCCTGGTCCTTACTCTCCTCCCTCCATAGGGGGGGTGCCTTATCCACACACTCCACACCTGACCACCCAGGTTGGCAGGCAGCAGCACTCCCGGGGTCTGGGGGAGGTAATCAGGGAGCATCATGGCCCACGATACCTTAGTTTAATCCCAGACCCCGATGCACATGCTGCCCTACTGAACAGTTTCTTTCTTGCAGCTTGAACACTCCACATTGTCCTTCCTCACAATTTTGCAGGCAAGGTCCTTCTCCTGGTTGCTAGTGTTAACACAGGTTTCCCTTGTTCTGTCCCTTGAAATTTCCAGTAAAGCGCCTTTAATACAATCTCTCTGTGGCTGCTCTAATTATGTGTGAAATATTTTTTCCCCCCATAAACCAAAGAAAACAAATCAACACAGTAAGATCCTTTCTCTCAGGCTGTTTGGCAGGTCTCACGGTCTTCAAAAAAGTTACCCAAGGTCCACACAGTCTCTGCTGGCTTTTCACAACAGCTACTTTTGGGTTCCTGTAAAAGGACCCAACAAAAGAAAAGGTAAAACAAATCACAAAGCCCTGAAGAGCTATTTTTCCACCTCAACAGTCCCAAACAAAAGGATAGGCTGTCTGCTGAACGGCAGAACATATATACTTCATGGTAGGGCTGCTTCTGAAGGAAGGAGGGATATGGGGTAGGGTGGCAGCAATCAGGGAACCTTTAAAGGCAGAGCTGGGTCAGTCAGTCCTTTAATCTCACAAAGGCCAAGATGCATTCATAGTATCCAAGAAGAGAAAGGGTATCTATTTTGTGAAAGCATAGGACTATTTCATCTCCTCCCCACACCAATGCATCTCAACACCTTGTTGCTCCATCCCTGGGAAGCATCCAGGTGTTCACACAGCCCTGACAATGCATCCCTGTCAAACAATGGACCCTACACCCTTCCTGGTGCTCCTCCACCTGCAGCCCAAGGTTCCCTGCTTGCACCTCCATCCTGCCTGCTGCAGGCCTTCTCCAGCCAAGCTCTCCTCAGGGCTGCATCATCAGAGCTCCACAGTCCACAGTCCCCACAGCCCTCGCTACCTCCTGCAGGGCTTTCCTTGCTCTCCTGAATACTGCTCTGGTTTATGGCTTCCTTCTTTGCAACCCTCAGTTGCTGTTCTGTTTCAGTTTCCTTTGCAGAGGCTCTTGCCCTTTTTTTTTTTTTCTTCCATCTGGGCCATGTAACTGGCTTTTTCTAATGGTGCTTGGGAAAAGAGGGTCCAGCAAGTGAAAGACCTTCAAATAGAAGCACTCCTTCCACCCAGGGAAATATCTTACACCTTTTGTTCCAAAACCAATACTAAGCATTTACCACTTAAGGGAACATTATGCTCATATTTAGAACTTATTTGAAACATCACAAAAAAAGAACAAAAGAAGGGAGGGAGGTCAAACTCATATGCTATTGGAGCAGCTAGTCTTGAGCTTGTAGCTACGCCAGGCCTGTTACTCACTCATCTGAGGGGTCCTGGCATTCTATTAGGCTCAGGCTCCCAGCCCATTCTTTCCAAGGCGGCCGGTCCCCTCCTGGGGACAGTGACGTTACTCTTGCAGCCTCCCATCAGCATAATTATGTCAAGGCTCAGCTTCTCCCCGGTCTCACCCTTTCCAAGGCTGTGAGATTCACGTCACTGCTACCTTACCCCTCCGAGGAAGCAGCGTTTTGACACAGTGATCACGCAGGAGCAGCACTGACCACGCAGGAGCAGCATTAGTCCTTTGCAGACATCAAGGCCCTTCACCCATGCCCTGGGGCAACTCTGCCACCATATCAACACCAATTCACTCAAGCATTTTACTGAACCAGAAACACCACAGCATCAAGGCAATGCTCACTGTCTACTTCTCTGAAGAACAGGATAAATCTCACACAAGCTTCAGAGGCAGTTTAGGTTTGTGAGCAGAGCCATCCCACCTTCACCTGCCCCAGCATCACAGGGCAGGTCCCAGGTAGGGTCTCCTGCAGCAGACCCAGCCCCAAGTGTCCCAGGCTGAGCCCCAAGCAGCTGCCCCAGCCCTGCAAACAGAGGCTTGTTTCTGGAAATGCTGCAGCTGGCAGGGCCCTTCCTACTTCACAAATATTGACACTGAGATCTCTGCATCCCAGCTGAGGAATAACATTTTCAGGGAGCCCTTGATCCGCAGAGCTTCTCTGTTGAACAGGGGGGATTTGGATTTTAGACCTTTTCTTTCCTCCCCACTGTAGCAACTCCTCAGGTGGACCTGTCCAACCCTTACTCAGCTTCAGGCACCAGGAACCTCTGGAGACCCCACAGAAATGTTTCCTGGAGCTGCAGCCACCGTTTTGCAGTCCAGTGAGGGATGTGTCACAAAAAAATACAGATGCCCAGAATCAGAATTTGTCAAAGAGAGACCTATTAAGAGCTCTGAGCACAGTCCCAGGTGAGTTTTTAAGAAAGCAACAGCAATCAGTAAAGTAGAAGCATACAGACTGCTGGGAAGGTGTCCTGAGGACTTCTCCCCTGCATCCTTATTTGGTCTGGTGCTTGGCAGTGAGTGTGGATCTAATCCCAGCATGGATGCAAAAACCTAGGACAGTTCAAGATGTTCTCTCCTAACACAAGCACAAGCCAAGGCAAGTTTTTATTACCAGTCACATCACATATCCCTCAACCCAGGCTTGAACATTGTCAATGGTTTAGGGTCAGGGCAAACCCCAGACTGATAACAGATGCTCTCTTTTAACCCCCCTCCCTCGCCAAAGGGGAAGAGAAAAGGAATAAGGGAGAGAGGCTTAGTGATTAGAAAAGGAAACTAGAACAGTTTTAATGAAAATAATAATAATGGAATATATACAAATATGTACAAAACCAGTACCAAACCCAATACCACTGATGGTAATTCTGTCACTGTCACTGGTGCTGTGGAGCAGGCACAGGGAGAGTCCTAGACTGGGCCCCACAGCGGATGGGAGCTGTGTTCAGGAGCTGGATTCTGGCACTGGGTTCAGGAACACACAGATTGGGATCGATGTCAGTATTGACAGAGTCCTCCTTGGTGCTCTGAGAGAGAGAACCCCTCAAGAGACAAACGCCAACAAACAACACCCCATCCGAGAGCCTAGCTGGGCTGGGCCTAGACTAGCCTAGCCTAGCCTAGACCAGCCTAGCCTAGCCCCAGGACCCTCTGGATCCCAGAGCTTTCTATTCTGGATTTGACATCTATGGGCTGGAATACCTCACTGGTCAGTTTGGGGTCACCTGTCCTGTCTGCTGCCCCCTGCAGGTGCAGTCTTTCCCTTTCTGCACCCCCAATGTGGTGCACAAGATCTCGCAGTGGCCTTGATCTGCATTCCAATCCTTGATAGTAACTCTAAAGATAAGGTGTTATCACTGCTAGAAGAAGACACTGTTTTTGCAAAACATGGTGCTAACTTCAGAAAGTAGAAATAGTTAGAGAATCTGAACGCAAAAGTGAAATCACTCAACAGAATTTGTTTGGTTCTAATTAAACCACAACAGTATTTTATATATTTAAATACATATATATATATATATGCATATATGTAAGTTATACCTCATATCTATATGCTATTTCTTTTGGAAGGCATGTTTCCTAGATACCACAGCTGTTGCTATTCCAGATAGTTTCACTAAACAATCCATTTGCAGATACTCAGCATTCTTGCCCTTGAGAGTCAAATACTTGTCATGCTCTAGTTAAGTGCATCCTATCAGGTCACGAAGGTCACGAACATTGTCAGAAGTGAAGACACAAAACAAGGAATAGAAGATTAACTATAGTCAGTTATAAATGATAGGAGATTAACTTCTTTACCCTGTCTAACATTGTCACTTGCAATTAATTTTACTTCTGAGCGCAGAAAAGTATTTAACAGATACTTTGACAATGAAAAACTGAATCAAGTCATGCGTATGGGCTATTTCTACTTTCATGTGCTATTACTGCATTATATTATTATATGGATTCTGAGTTTTATAAATACTACATATGTCCATGGAAGCTAGATAAATTAGTATACTAGAGGGATCTTTTGTAGATGTATTTTAATAGCACTGTTCCTTATTATTTTGCTTTCACCATCATAAATGTTTTCCTTGGAACCTATTATATTAATAGCTGTAGAAAAATTACTATATGTATTCATTTTTTTCTTAGCTTTTTTCTCAGAGTCCTTAGATTGGGAGGGATTTTCCTTACTGTATACTACTAATGTAAAAAGAATGTTGTATTTTTTTCTAAATTCCTCCTTTTAGACATCCCTTGCTTCCTCAGTGGTTGAAGAATCTTCTCAACTGCCTATTTCTTGTTAAAACAGTGATTTTAATGTTTTTAGATGAAATGAAATCCTTAGGTGTGTCTGGCTCTTCTATATTCACATATGTCCTTCAGCATAGTCTCTTCATCTATTGCAGTAAGGGCAGGTGGACAAATATTTTCTCTCGCCACCTGGTAAGCAAAGGTTAGAGTTCAACTTGTCCCAAATCAGCTTATCCTTCTACAGGGTAGTAAAAGCCCACTTACAAACACTCTGGTGCAGTTTTACATTTTTGCCTCCCACTAGCATTCAAACCTGGGTAAATGTCTTTCTCTGTCAAAGCAGAAGTGGGAGGTGAAAATGAAAGTCCTTTTATTCCTTTCCCTGAGAAATTGGACTGTAAAAAGCTGTCAGTTTAAAAATGACATAGTGGCACAGCATTTCTATAAGGTGGCTCCTTTCATTTTTGACTCCTGCTGCTTCTCTGACAGTTGAAGTTGCAGCAGGAGGTAAAAACTAAAATGAGCACTGCTGGCATTTGCCCTCAAGCACAAAATTAATAATGGAAGAAACAGGACAACATCCAAAACTACCTCATATGAGATGTCAGCCAATGAGGTTTCAACACTTCCATAATAAGGTGACCAGAGTGATGTCTATTATTCCAAATATGATCTTATTCTCTATTACTTGCCTAGTGCTGGATCTATATTCTCCATTTTGTATTTGATTCCCTAGTATATGGATTACAGAATATTTGAAATTCTATTAAGATGTATGCTATGACTTTATAAGTTTCCCCCCCTTCACCCTAGATCTGGTAAAAATTTCATGGTTGATGTCTTTTCTCAAGATTATACCTCTCAACATTTCTGCCTGAAGGATTCACTTCCGCAACACTGCCTGAAATAGCCTACTATGTCCTATCTGTATATATAAACAAAGCTCAGAAACTGTTAAACTGGTAGTTCTCAGAGTAAACAGCCACAGGATCAAATCTAAAATCCTAAGATGGTTTTTATTCTTGAAAACTCAAAAACTGAACATATCATGCTATTATTCAGGAAAAAAAAAAAAAGAAAGAGTAATTATTAGGTGTCTGAGAGAAGGAATAGGACTCAAGATCCTTCAAGCAGGTTATGGGTCTTTCTTCTTTCTTAAAAGACTCAGTAGTATGTGCAAATTTTATCAAAATTAACATAACCAATGCACAGTCTGTTAGAAATGGAGTACTAAAGTGTAGGTCTTATGAGATAATTCAGTCATTTTCTGATTTTAGCAGTATTTTGGTGGTATCTACTATCTTACTTTTGACTGTTCAGAAGAGGTGATATTTTAGGGTTGTGATTGTTAACTTACTGGGATATTCCCATACCACATGAAGTCATGCTATGTAATTTGATTCTTCTGCAGAGTTTAACTATATGGTTAACCTGTGTTTGCAACGTATAACTTCTGTTAACAAAAATTACTTACACTTTTCTATATTATATACCTTTCCTGATATCTTTTCACTTCCAGCTTTGCTACTGCTTTTATTGCCATACACTTCTGTTTTGCAGAGATGAAGAAATGGGGCAAATTTTCAGCAAATCAGTGATGTGGATATTTCTCAAGTGCTGACAAATACACAAAGCAAACACATTGTAAAGAAAGCATTTTCTTTCTTCATGTGCTATTGCTTTCAGGCATTACACCAGGCATCCACAGCTTAAACAACCTTTCATTTATTATTAGAGAGTAAGAATGACTCAAATGATTCATCAGAACCCTTTGGTCTCATTGATTTCAACATCTGTTAATGACAAAGACAAGCTGGATTAGATAAATACTTCTAGTTTGTAGAATTATCTTTAGTGGTTCCTTCTTCAATTAAAAAAAAATAAATAAAAATTTCTAACCTATTGTGCAATTTAACTTTGTTTCCTGTCTTTGGATTTTTTCCTTGAATCTTGCTTGCAAACTTAATTATATAATCCTTCTTTAATTTTTTTATTTTTTATTCTTCGTTACTTTTTGTCCTTGCTTGTTCATCAGTCTAGTTTTCTCTGAGATTTCATTCAATGTGGGAAGAGCCACAGAGCAGTTGGCCATATATTACCTATTTACATTCTCTATTTTCCCCCTAGTACCTTCCACTCTGTCTCTGTGTCACCCACTTCCCCCTGTGTTTTCCATGTCCCTGCAAGTTTTATTCTGGTTAGTTCTAATGTCTTCATGTCCACCATCCCATTCACAAACATAAATTGTTTATGATTACAATTGTCTAACTACTCCTCCACCTTTGCTGTACAAAGCTAAGCATGTCTCTGCTTTCCAAAATATAACTGTGTTACTGCCTACCCATTTCACCTTCCACATTTTGTGAGTGTTGTATTACTTTCCTGGTTTTCTATCCCTGTTTATTTTGCCTGATTTTTCCTTCTGCTTAATGTTTTCTACTTCATGACTTGGGTAGCTACTTGCCTGCAGGGGTTTACATTTTTAACCACCCTTTTACGTTTATTTTATATTGTAATATCTTCTTACTTGTCTATTAATAATTGGGTCCCTTTTGTAAAACTGAATTTCAGGCCATGACTTTGCACTGATATAATCCTTTTTCTCTCTTGAAACATTGCTCACTTGAATTACTCATGTCAATTCTCAACTTGCTTCCATGAGTGGGAGGAGAGTAGGACTACTATCTTAGATCACATTATTTTGTTTTTTTCATACAGTTTCCTTCATCTTGATGTTGAACTTGAATAAAATATGAAGGTTTTGATTCTCTGTCATTATGTACCACTCCTCTTTGCTTTACTTCCTTTTCTCTAAACTGCTTATTAACCTTACAATATTTTTGTCCTTTGTCAAATTTTGAACAGACACACTCCCTAAATATTCCCTTTTCATATACACATCCATAATTCTAACTTTTGAGACTTTCTTTTACATGGATCATAAAATATCCCTCCTGTGGACTTCTGTCTAGGGGTTTGTTTCTGTAGAAATAGGATATAATTCCAAAATTTCTGCTGTCAGCTTTCACAGAGTTTGTTCATCTCTATGTAAAGGAATTAATTTCCCTGAATTCAGTGCACAAGAAAGAGGCTAGTTAGAGAAAATTTTCCCCTTTCTGGACTCCTCCTGCTCCCCTTTATTTTTTAATGAGTACAGTATTGATGTGTACAGGGCTCTATTGTCTATTATCTTTATTAATTTTTGCATTACTTGCACAACAAGCATATGGAATGCAGTAAATGGGGATAATTCAAGGGAAGCTAAGATGGATGATAGCAGAGCTGAGCCTTCTTAGACCATGTATTGTCAGGCAGCTACTGATAACAAATCTATTTGTTTCTTTGTTCTGCAGGTTTGGCTTCTAGCACTTTTTTTTTTTTTTTTTTTCTTTTTTGTAATTATTATTTTTCACTGTATGGCACAGAACAGGAAAAGAATTAAGCGCTAAGGGAGCTGAGAGTCCAGCTACACTCTGCGGTTCAAAGTAAATCATTTCTTGAATGCTGTCTGCAATGTTTCCCAACCAGTATGTCTCTGGTAGACAGAACAGTTCCTGGTGGACAAAAAGACTTAAGGGGATGGGGTTCTTCTCTCCTCATTGTGGTACTCTAAAGGGCACAGAGCACTGCTCTCCATCAGGAATCCTCCAGTCTCCTCAAAATACAGATCTCTCTGACCTGTGTAATCCTGCTCATCAGGATCCTGTTAGATGGGATGCTGGTGCCTTTTACTCAAGAGCAAATAAACAGGAGCTCATTGAAAGATGACAAAAACCCCCAACAATGCTTAGTTCATAGGTCTGGTAAGTGGAGAACACCTGTGGAAGGAAGTGGCGCTCTTCCTCTTGGAAATGTTTCCCTGACAGCTCTGCAGAGGCACAGACATGGTGAAATCATCCAGCTGCTTATTTCTCTGAAAAAAGCAGCTCAAATCCAGTAAGTTATGCTTCAGAGTTTGTCACCCCAATTCCTAGTTTACAGGAGAGGAAACAGAACCACTGTCCATCAACAGTGAATATACTGATTTAATTTAATTGGATTTTAATGACTGCTCTGCATTACTTTTCCCTACTGTAACTGGTTTACCTTCCTGTAACTCATGTACAGACTTTAAAAATCCCTAATGTACAGTTATTACTGCTCTCCTCAACAGGCATAAAGTACACAAACAGTAGGGCACCAATTCCATTTATAGTATATGACTGATTAGCTGAAGTTGTCCCCAAGTACTTACTACACTAGAGTCTGGAGTGCCTGTTCAAAAAGACTTTAAGAAAAAAAATAAAATAAATCATCATCCTCTGTCTCATCTGAATGTCTGAAAAAAATACAGTACCTAGAATCATTAGATATTTCTGGAAAATCCTGACCAATTGCCACATTAAGTACACAAAGTACACTGTAAAGCCTAACTCTGTTTTTAATGAGAAACAGTAACAGTATAGTAAACACCTACTGTTAGCTGAGTAGAAAATTGATGTCACCAGTTTCTCTTAAACAATCTCATTCACACTAAATGCTAAATGTCCTATTTGTAAAGTTTAAAATTGTATGTATATACTTTTATATATTTTTAAGATATCATTATATTTAAAAATATGTGTAAGAGAAGTCTTCTGTGAGGAGAATAATGCACTGTGGTACATCATAAAAATGATGCTCTGGCAGCTCCCCCTTACATGAGCAGGCTGCCTTGCTTCTTGAACTATCATCTTGAAATAATGAACCTGAGTATCTTAAAAGTTGGTTTCATAATTTTGAACATGCCAAAATGCTGGTGAAATGTCTGTATTGCCAATCTCTTCCAACCATCACAAATAAACTAGTGTCATAACCAATAATCTGTTTTGAGATTATTGTTATTCTTGGATGATAGCCTGTTGGGTTTTTTTTGATCATTGGTTTTGTTTTTGTTTTTGTTTGTTCCTGAGGGGTATACTGAGATTAACACAAGGCAAGCATAATTAGTATCTAATAAACTTGAACAAGTTAATATGCTTTCATAGCATGCTGTATAACATTAATTGCATTTATAAGTGCAGAGTTATTGCACATGTCAAACAAATCTGGAAAAATTTCTGTAGTGAAAAATTATGGGAGGATAAGAGTATCTAAAATAAGCAGTTTGGGTTTTTTAACCAGCAGATTGCTTTTTATGTAGGAAAGGGTGAAAGGAGAGATTATTAAAAAAGATATCTTTCTGAAGTCCAGGGTAGCAATCCTGCTTGTGATCCTGGGTCTGCTGCCTTCAATTCTAAATTCTACCATCTCATGGTCACTACAGCCAAGAGTACCTCCTACCTTCACATCCTCTAC
>JANHGL010023890.1:518-60421 GCA_024611195.1 Ceyx melanurus | reverse complement strand
CCAGCCAATCACCCCAGGGAGTGGCTGGCTTCTTGTCCAATTGTCTGGAGGTTAAAAGGGTATAAAAAGAGCTGTAATTAATAAATAAAGGCTTCTTGGCATCTTGGTGAACAAAATCATCTCTGCCTCGCTCTTTCTCCTCCTCCTGCAACTGGCAGATAAGCAACATCAGTCCATGGCAAATGGTGGGGCTCTCTTTCCACCCCTGGAGCAGCTGATTCCAGGTGTAATGGACAGCCCTCCAAGGGAAAGCAAACTGCAGCCTGTACTCTGCCAAAGGGATTGAGAAAAAATGCATTAGTGACATGAACTGTGGCATACCACTTGGGTAACTCCAGGTTGTATTGAAGCTCTAGCATGTCTGTCATGGCAACGCTCAGCAACTGTGTAACTTCATTTATGCCACAGTAGTCCACTGTCAGTCTCCATTAGACTTTTGCATTGTCCATATAGGACTGTTGAAGGGTGAGAGACTTTTGCTGATCATCCCTTGGCTCTTCAGTTGGCAGATAAGATGATGGATGGGGATTAGGGAGTCTTGGTGCAATATTGCTATTGATGCATTGTTGTGGTAGTGAGTGCCACCTGTTCTTTAGGCTTTGTCAACCTCACCACAGAATGGTCCTCTGAGAGACCAGGCAAGGTGGACAACTGTTCATAGATTCATAGAATCATTCAGGCTGGAAAAGACTCATGGGATCATGAAGTCCAATCATTAACCCTCCTCTACAAAGTTCACCCCTAAACCATGTTTCCCCAACACCACATCTAAAAGACCCACATTGTCACGGTTTAGGGCCAGGGCGACCCCAGACCGATAACAGATGCTCTCTTTTAACCCACCCTCCCTCCCCAAGAGGGAAGAGAGAAGGAATAAGGGAGAGAGAGACTTAACAATTAGAAAAGGAAACTAGAACAATTTTAATGAAAACAATAATAATGGAATATAAACAAGTATATACAAAAACAGTACTGAACCCAACCCCCCAGATGGTAATTATGTCACCGTCACTGATGCTGTGGAATTGGCACAGGGAGAGTCCCAGACTGGTCCACACAGCAGGCAGGAGCTGTGTTCAGGAGATGGATTATGGCACTGGGTTCAGGAACACACCTATCAGGATCGAAGGCAGAATGGACAGAGTCCTCCTTGGTGCTCTGAGAGGCAGAGCCTCCCCGGAGAGGAAATATGCCAACAACACCCCGAGCCGAGAGTCTGGTTGGGCATAGCCTGGCCTAGCCCAGCCTAGCCAGCCCCTTATACACTGGATTGATGTCTATGGGATGGAACACCTCGTTGGTCAGTTTGGGGTCACCTGTCCTGTCCACCCGTCCCTGCAGGAGCAGTCTTTCACTTTCTGCACCCCCCAGTGTGATGCACAGGTTCTAGCAGTGGCCTTGATCTGCATGCCAATCCTTGGTAGTAACTTTAAACGTAAGGTGTTAGCACTGCTAGAAGCAGACACTGTCTGCAAAACATGCTGCTGGCTGCAGACAGTGCAGTTAGTTAGAAAATCTGAGCTGAAAAGTAAAATCACTGAACAGAATTTGTTCGGTTCTCACTCAAACCAGGACAAACATCTATCATCCACCTCATCAGCCTAGAAACTCAGCTAAGGTCACAGAGGGACATCAACCTGAGGTGAAGGGCTCATCTGCAAGGAGCTAAGGAGAAGGAGGAGGTTGTCTGGAGGTGTGTTTGGTGATAGAAAACCATAGAAGTATCTCTAAGTTTGGATGCTCCCCAGAGAGCCACTCCAGTGCTGGAAGTCTGGGAGGGTCACAACTTGCTCTCCAATCATGACTTTTTTAATGGAAGGCTTGAGTACTTGGAGCTAAAAGGTGAGGCAGGTTACATCTTCCACTGACAGAAAAAGACAAGATGTTCTATTAGGAGTAACCCTGAGGCTATTTCTGGGCTTTCTGAATTAAAACTCCATCTCCACCTACCCACTGTACATTCCTGACAGAGAAAAGTCCTCTCTTTTGCAGCAAACAAAAAGATACATTTGCTGAAGCCTGAAAAACAAGGAGTGAAATGCTGAAACCAGAGGATGAGGTTTTGTAGGTAAATAAACCGAGAAAGAGAAAGACTAATAATAAATGTAAAATTAGAAGGGAAAAGCTTCCAACTCACTGACAGCCCTGGGGTGGGATAACTTATCAAGGTGTCCATGTATCATGCCTGGAGAAGCCCCCTACATTCTCCTCCTGTAAAAGTCTGCTTTTACCACTCAAGCAGGAAAAGGGCTGGTAGCAATGTCCAGCAGTGACCTTAAATCCACATCTGTTATATAAATTACAGCTGAATTGTGGAGCTTTTAGTGGAATTTTGGTTTTGAGACTGACTTTTTTACACTTGCTTGTTTACCAGCATGAAACCTGTTTCACTTGCAAATTAGGAACTGAGATTTAAATGAGAAAAGGAAAATGAATACTCTAGGGAAGGACTGAGAGGGTTAAAAGGCTCCAGGGAATTCTTGTGTTAATGGGATGACAGAAAAGGCTGACCTCCAAAAGATGACTGTACACCTCTTGCTGAAGGACTGAAAACCCATTTAACTACAGTAAGAAAAGCCCACTGCCTGCTGTGAATGTTCTTGGACTTCTTGCTTTAAAAATGACCTCTGGGCTGTTACACGCCAACGAAGCCAAGTCTGTCTGAGATCCCCTTATTTATCAGCTGAAGCTGCTCAGCCTGGAGGATTCCTGGAAAGCAGACAGCTCTTTGCAACCAAGTGCCTTGGCCTAGTCTTCTGCAGGGACTTTCAAGCTGACAGCACAATAACTGTGACCTCCTGTGTGGGAGATATATAGGATGTTCCTGCTAGGTCCTTGGAGGATGCCTCTCCAGAAATAAGTGATTCTAGGTGAGGAGCAGCTCATTCACCTGTCAGCACAGAGATGTACAGGCTCATTCCTCCTGTTTCTCAGCAAGACTGGCCAGAGGACAAGCCATACCTAGAGCTGCCAAGCATCCCCTTCCCCTGTGGTAGGTTATCACTATTCCTGATGAGCTTCATTTTCACCACCAACAAATCAACTAAGACATTTGTTTGTGGAGGAGTATTGGTACACTCATGTCAAAAGCCTCTCCAGTGACCTCTCCCACCTCCAAAGCAGCCAAAGAGCCTGACACAGCCCACCAAGGACACAGAATCTTTTTGAAGATGGCAGATGGAGCTGCACCTGCTGCCAGACCCTATTTGCTGCCTGTTCTTTGCACTCCTGCATCCCCTCCCCACCTCTTCCTTACAAAGCTCAGACAAGTGAACACCTTTAATTGGAAAACACCTCTAACTGGAACAAAATAAATGCCACAAAAGCCTTGTTCAACAGAAAAAAACAAACGAAGTGACAGGAGAAACCCTCTGTGGCATTTCTCTGGAGCAGCCAGTTTCACTAAGTTCAGGGAGACCTCTGGGCTTCCCAGCTACCTCACTGGTGCACAGGAAAGGCGGCCGACCCCCCTTCAGAGCCCGGCACATGTCTGAGCGTGAGCAGTGTACGTCACCTCTGCAGCCAAAGCAAAAGGGTGCAAGACCATAAATATCCAGCCCAGCAAACCTGCCGGCTTGACGTAATCTCTCCACCAACTTCCAAAATCAACAGTGACCTGTTTATACTGCGCGGGGTGAGAGGAGGCATTCTGGGAGAAAAGCAAACAGAGGAGATGTCCTGTTCCCATACAAAAGGTGCTGTATTCCCGTGTTGCTCCGTCCCAGGCTTGGAGGAACATAAAATTAGCAGTGTTTTCATTCATTCATTGTATAAATATTCTGCGTGATGCCCACCCCCACATTTCCTTGCTGAACCTGCAAGTCTCCATCAGGGAGTCTGGGAGGGGGGCGAAGTTAGGTTCAGTCCAAGCAGCTGATTAATAAGGTGAGGTGAGGGCATGCATGTGTGCAAAAGGGAAATATAAGAGAAGGGGAGAGTGGGGGTTGTGTTTGAAGGCAAGCATGTGAGAGAAGCATGGATGGGCAGGGAGGTGCCCATAGAATCACACTGGCCAAGGGAGCAGTTCTCACCATGCCTCCTGGACAAGAACTATTTCACTATCACCCAGGGATGGTCAGACACATACTGCACAGTCCAAGTATGGAGCTGTATGGCAGGAGGGACTTCAGGTCCCTTGTGCAGTGGGGGCACCATGGACAGGCCTTGATGGACTGTGAAGTCCTGTCTTGGCCGACTAAGAGCCCCATGATGTCCTGCCACCCCTTGCTGCAGCCTCACTGGTACCCACTCTCCTCACCATTGAGTTGTCAGCCCTTCCCACACAAAACACAAGAGGAATTTTCCCTGAGATGCCCTCCACCAGCACAGAGGGACATGCAGCCCCAGGGCACCAGCCATCCCACTGGGTGCCAAGCCCCAGCCCAAATGGCAGCTCTAACACTGGGCATGGTTAAGCTAGTGGAGCCCATTTCTCTCACACCCCACCTGTGGCCTTCCAAGGATAGAGATGAGATGCTGGGCAATCAAAATGATCACAAAAGGCCTCATCTAGTCAAGCTTGTCCTGCCCAACACCGTATCTATGACCGGAGGAGTTCATCCCCGCTCCCACCATACAGCCCTGTTGAGCAATTGGAAAGACACTGAGAGAACAGGAGAAGGAAAAATAAAACTTTTTGTACAAAAATCCCCAGCCAAACAAGCCCTGGTCTGTGTGCACCATCCCACCCGCCAGCCCAGGGCTTCTATTTTTATCAGGTGATGAACAAGCCACAATCCCGGGGTGGGGATGAGCCCCACTGTTTACATCTGCTGAGGGGGGGCACGGCTACTGTGAGCAAAAGGCAGCTCATTCAGAGGGAGCTGGGGAGTCCTGGTGGCTTCAGGTTGAATAGGAACATTGTCTGGGATGGGAGGTTCAGGAAGGGCACCATTTCCAATCTGGGATTCAATGAGGTCTGGGAGAAGTTGTGCGTGTATGGGGTTTGCTTTTATGTATGGGGGTGAGTTTTCCACCTGCACCAACCGGGTTGATATTCCCTCTGAAATAAAGGAGCACAGGTGCTGTTTGGGGTGGGGGTGTCCTCCCTGTCCTTTTTACCTCTAGATGTTGACTCCTTTCTTTTCAGTCCCCTCCCATGCTCTCAGGATAACATCTCAGGGGATAAAGCCTCTGGTGGGAGACGTTAGACACCTTCTAATTTTTAGCTAGAGGGATTCCAGCACTGTCTCTTCCCATCCCTCCAGTGGGACCCCAAAATAAGTCCATACAATTGGTCCCACCCCAGACTGCATGACACTGGCTACTACATGGACATTTCTACATCACACCATGCTTTCCTCATCCTGGTGTCCTGATTGAAGAAGTGAAGGGCCCAGAGAGGAGGGTCAAAGCTGACACTGAGGCACCCTGAGCACAGCACTTGGGCAGCAGCTATTCAGGCTTTGCCTGTGAACTACTGGAGTCAACCCTTAACTGATGCAGCCGCAGCACCAGCTCTGGAGGGTTTCCGCCTGGTGCAGGAATTTCACCACCAGTTGGAAGACAGGTCACAGACTTAAATAACACCCTACCCAGCTTCCTTTGCACAGAGTAGCTGTGACCCCACACCCCTTCTCATGTCTCTGCTGGGTTTTTTAATGCCTAATTAGCTTTTAATAGGACAAAATAATTCAAGAAATGGTAGGTGTTCTACGGGCATAAAACCTTCCTTTTTACCCCAAGAGTAAGACAAGGGTTTCAGCTGAGAGCAATGAGATGGCTACACTGGTAGGTGCTGGGAAGGAGCAGTTCACAACAGCAAGTGGCTTGGTTTATACATTTTTTAAAAGCAGTTTAATGTTTTTGTTCTTTACTCTACTATTTGTTCTGTTTCTTCCTCCCCCTCCCCTCAGCTGGAAAGCTACAGAATATTTCATTGCTTTGGAAAACTGAAGCCAACAATCACCTTAACTGATAAAACCTTTTTCTGTCTAGTACTTTTTCCTTTTCTGCCCATTTTCATTCAGTGACTGTCTCCACCATAAGAATTCTGGATATTCAATAGTTTTCATGGCAAAGCTATTATCCATATTATATAGGGTTTGTTCTCTGTTCAAATATTTGTGTTCCCTGAAGGTGGAACTTGACTGGGAATAGACACAAGCCTCTTTTGAACTTTATAATGACATGTAAAAATCTTACCTAACTGTAGGCACTTTCTCAATGAGTTACCTGTATTTCAGAGCTCTGAATTGTTTTTCCCTACTTCAAACAAAAAACAAAAGCCATCTATGTGACTTTTTTTGACCTGGCCTCTCCTCAGCTTAAAAAACAAACACACACAAGAGCAATTTATGAATCACAATTTCTCTGAACACATTTAGCTGTTTTTCCATTCGTTACTGATGCAGACAAAAAACTGGGACAGCCAGCAGGTATTGAGTAGTTTCTACCCCTTTCCTGAAGTTGCCAAGAAACCAGTTTGTGTGGAGCATCACTTTTTCCTAGCTGGTCAGCTCTGAAGTGGAATTTTCTCTGTTCCCTGGCTTGAGCTCACCAAAGGTTTAGATGGGTTTTTCTTTGCCAAACCACAGTAGCAGCAGAGGGTACACAGGGCTCAGTTATTCCACAGCAAAACAACTAAACATATACATTTCCCAAAAGTACTTTACATTATTGGGGGGAGGGAAGAGGGCTGTGGTCAGACTTAAGAAGTTTCAGAGTCTCTCACATACATGAATCTGAATAAAATCAGATGCTTTTTATCCCCAGATGGAAATACCAAGTCCTGCCTAGAGCATGAGCTGCCATGCCCCCTCTAAAGTGTGTTTTGCCTGTCACTGCTATAGCTACCCAGTGCAGACAGCTCAGGCAGTGAGGAGGGGAGGCAGGTGATGCTCCAGCACAGCCTGTGATGCTTTGTTCATCCCAACCCACCAGCAGCTAGAGCTGGTGGCATCCATGGGATGGATCCTATGTCCTTTGAGTAGGTGGGAAGGCCCTCACTTGACCTCATCAGATGAGGAATTACATCTGTTATGGACAGGCAGCATTCTTACACACTGAAAGGTATGCAAGATAGAGAAAAGAAAGTCCAAGAGTTTCAGATGGGGCTGTAAGTGTACAGTCCAGTCTAATTGTTGAGATTTCTGTTACTGCCCCTTTTTCTAAGGTCACCTAGAAAGTTTTAAAGTTAATATCTAGTGCTTCGCTGCTTAAAAAAAAAAAAAAGAAAAAAAAAAAAAGAGAGGGATAATCCAAGAGAGAGATTCACAACCAAAATCTGATCTTGAATCCCTAAGACCAGATAAGGTACTCATGAGAAGCAGCAAATCACCATGCTCTGTGATCAGGGATCATCATCTGTCAGGATGATGGATATACAGATCTCATGGGAATGCATGAACACTGGGAAAGAGTTATGAGCCTCAGGTTTAAAAGTGAGACAGCCAAGGAGGCAAACTTTCAAATGAGGCATGGGATCAAAGTATTTCATGAAGAGAGAAGAAACAATTATATCAGAAACCAGAAGGCGAAGGAAGGTGCTTGGAAGATAGAAGGAATTTGGTTCTTTGGTTGTTTTTGACTATATTTTCCTACTGGCTTCAAGAGACAGTATCCACCTGATAGGTCAAGGATATTAAAGATGGTGTTAGGAAAGCTAGAGGGAGAGAGGTTGAGGACAGGCCTGTGGCTTGAGTGCAAGAAGGGCACAGGAGGACTTCACTGCACCTGGTTTCACTTGTACCTTCAATACAGGCTAGTGATGCTAACTCCTATGCTAGGGGAAACAGCTTTCTCCTCCTCAAATCCAGAGGGTTTCCCACCTTTTAAAAACTCCCTAAGACTAAAGATTTCCCTCTTTCCCACAGGAACAGCAATGCAGAAAGTAGGTTGTTAAGACTTGGCAAAATTGGACCTACAAATACAAATTAATTTCTGTGTCTCCTGCACTTCTCTTGTAACCCATGTCACAGCCTGGGCAGACTTTCCCTTGAGCTGGACATAGTAACTACATCGTGGTGGAGGGACCTTCACCAAGAAGCTGTGAGGAGTAGTTATAACCCAAGCAATGTCATAAAGTATTTCTTCACTTAGGATGACCCCACCTTTGAGATCTTTCTTTTGGATGTATCTTAACAGCTGAAATGGTGATGAACAGGGAGGCAAAAGGACTGAATCACAATGTGAACAGTCTCAGCTTGACCTGGGGCTTTCTTGCAAGCCTGAGGAACTTCAAACATGAAATCAATGTCCACCCTAAGGTTTCACCACTGAGGTATATGAGCTTTTCAACCAGAAGAGGTTTTCTTAGCTGAGAAAATCTCAACAGTTTCCAACCTTCTCCCAACTGCCACTTGTCCCCTTCAGAAGGCAATGTGTGGGCCTGCAGCAGCAGACCTATTCCCCCCTCCTCAAGCACAGCTTTTTCTCCCTCCCCAAAGACACCACCATCCCCCCACGAAAAATACAAACAAAATAAACATACATTACAGTGTCTTCAGCACTTTCTCACAGCACCAGAACTGCTACAAATTCAATTATGGGATCCTCCTCAAAGTTTTGGGCTCGTCACTTCATTATTCCTACAAGCTCTATGTGCAACCCCAAACAACTTTTGGACAAACTTCCTCCCAGCACCTTCCTTTCTCTGCCTTTAAAGCAGTCACTGATGCTCCAGGTGTTTTCTATTCCCTAATGCTGTCTCCCTCCCTCCACTCCGTGCTTCATTGCCATCACCTGCCTCCTTTTCTGCAGCAGCCAGAGAAGCCTTGCAGGAGGGTTCCCCAAACTTTCCTTTTTACTGCTCTCTCTGGGCTTCCCAGTAAACCATCTCATTTCTACTCAGACTGCAGTAATATTGACTGCATTGCAGGCACACATACTTTGCTCAGGTTCCTTAATTAGCTTCATCTTATTTTAGTTTGCATAAACCACATTCTCATTTTATTACATGAACTATTTCTTCTCTCTCAACCACTTGTGGTGCTCCAGCCAGTTTGCTTCCAAACCAGAGGGCTAAATTTAATCCCCCACTCCCCATTCAGCTTTCTCCATTTACAGTATTTTTTTAGTAATACGTTGGGGTTTTTTTTCCCCCCTTTCTTTTCTTTTCTGGGTTGGGTGATTATTTATTTTTTTTTCCTTCTTTCCAAGAGGCTGGGCTTCCTTTTCTGTCTTTAAGCCCTCCTATTTCCCCCTGCCCCCTGGATGCCTGCCTACCTTTACTCTAAAATCCAGAGGAGGATCCAATACACTTAGTTTGCCAGCTCTTCAAGAGGTATCTAAGGAGGCTGACAGGAGTTTGATGGTCTCTCTTGCAGCCAGTGACAGCTAACGTGGTCTGAAACCCTCTCTCTCTTTTTTGCCATTCACACGCAGTACTTACTCTTCAAGCCTGCTGCTGCTGCCACTGCCTGAAAGGACCTGAAATACCACACAGGGAATTTTGATTTCTTCTGGGGAACTGAGGAAGAAAAAAAAAATAAAAGGCAGTAAAAACTCATCTGGAGATTGTGAAAAAGACCTACAGTAACAGCAAGAAGTGGCAAGCTCTTTCCTTCTTGACCGCCAAAAAACACCTCATTTATCTGCCAGGTGTATGGGACTTGGATTCTGGAAGCACTGCACTGAACTGTTAAAGGTAACGTGCTGCACTTTCCTCCCTCCTCTCTCTTGGTATCTTTTCGTTAACTTTCCTGCTTCTTTCCTCAGTGCTCTAAAGATACAGGCTCTCAATCAGTGGATTGGTTGTTTCCCTGGTGAGCAACCAGCAGAGAAATGTGAGAAAAGTTGTAAACTGATTGAGCTCGAGCTTCTCTGCAGTTTCCCTTCTGCAAGCAGCCCTGGGAGAGGGGAGCCTGTGCCTGCAGTGCCTCTCGGTGCAGTGGTCCTCACCAGCAACCCACCCGTTAAGGGGAGCAAACCTGCAGCCAGAGGCAACACCTAGATGTCAAGTTGGTCAGTTGGCTTGGGGAAGGGAGGGAAAGCAAGCCACCAGCTTAAGAGATCCTCTAGCCAAAAAGAAGAGGTGGGAGAGCAGAGACAGGGTTATCGCTGATCACCCTCCCCAAAAGACCCTCTGACACATCAGTGTCTGTGATGGATTTCAGCTCCCTCGAGCCCTGGATGATGGCTCTGCTCCTTCTTCTGAGCACTGGGGAAGGAGGCTGTTGTCATACTGATTTCTTGCAAGTGTCCTAAACGGCTGCGGAATTTCTCTTCATTATTGGTGTCATTGCTTTGCTACGGGGAAGGCAAAGGGCGATCTCAGAGCTGGAGGGGTGTTGAGCTCTGAAGAAGCTGGCAAGTTCAGAAAGAGAATGAAAAGAGGCTGGATGCCGGAGGGTTTGACAGCGCTCCCCTTGCGTGAGGATGGCAGGGGCCAGCGGTTGGCAGAGTCTCCTGGGCTATTTCCAGTTAGCTGCTCCGGGCGTTACTGGGTACCTGCCCTCTTTATGAATCCCTTTGCAGATGAAGCATATTTTTAATAAGAGTTTTCAGGGAGATGTACTCTTCTGCAGAAGTGAACAAAGCAAAAAAAAAAAAAAAAGCAATTTTATTTTTCAGAATCTCTGTCAGAAATTCCTTCTTTTTGTTCATTTACTACTTCTTAAGACTTTTCATTTAAGCCTTGTGCCAAGTAGCCCTCTGCACGTAGCAGAAAGCATGCTTTTTAAACTTTCCCTTTTGAGTATAGCCAAAAAACTTCAGTTTGAAAAACTTTCCTAGCTTTCTAAAATAACTTTGCCAGATGTGGAAAGGGGGGGAACGTCCCACAACAAAATAGTTGGGAGAGAGGAATTTTTTTTAACGTTCCTCACTATTTTGGTTTTCATCTATAAGCTCCCAATAAAGGTCATCTGGGTGGAGGGGCCAGTGGTTTGGGGACTGAATTTGGTGGGTTTTCTGATCCTGCAGAGGATGCTTTTGGAAGCTGAGCTATTTGGTTCTTTGCTTTGGATGTTTGATGTTATATTTTTCTGCTGGCTTCTGGAGACTGTCCCCACCTGATAGGTCAGATGGGAGACATTGCTTCTTTCTGAGATGGCTCAAGTTGCTGTCAGAGTGCAGAAAGGGGAGGCATTGCTTCTCACCATTGCTGGATGGGGCAGAGTGTGAGGGCTGAAGATGGAACTGTGCTGGCTGAGCGCTCTCAGAAGCCTGAATGGTCTTTGGAGGAAACCTCCATCTGTTCCACTTGAGCAGCTGTTTAATGTTTCCTATAATCACCTCCATGTACAGTAAGTAGCAGAGTTTGACAGCAGCACGAGGGCCAGAGGATGGATGGCTGAAGAGTGCCAACGAGATAGGAAACTGAGGGAGTGAAAGAGACAGAGGGGAAAAAAAATCCCAAATAAAAAGGGATTTTAAATAAAATTAATCAGTTTAGCACTCTCAGAGCAAACAGCAGCTCATCACTGTAAAATGCTACCTTATTAGAGGGGACCATTAAGGACTGTAGAGGAGAAGAGGATGGACAGCATCACTTAAAAGACAGAAATGAATGAATGTGTATATGAAAAGAGAGACCAGATTGTTGTGCAGTGCCCTGGTACCACCCTGGGATGCAGATAATGATTAGAAACCCTGGAGACTCCAGAATCCACTCCATTATTGGTCTTTTTTCTCCTCTTCTTGCTCTGGGCCAGATCCTCAGCAAATAGAAGTTGCACAGATCCAGTGACTTCATTGCCGTCCCATCCTGACATACACCCAGTGGGAATGTGGGCTGGTGGGGGGCCGGTTGCTCCCAGTTTAAAAATCAACAGGATCCTTCTTAGCTGCCTGAGACATCTTTTCCACCACCACCCTCCTCCATCTCTTCGCTTCCCTTTTTTCCCTCGCCAGTGGCGGGACGGCTGCTCTACCACAAGACAACCTTCCCCAAGCTGCTCTCTTCCTCCTCCTCCTTTCCCCCCCCCCTTTCCCCAAACCCACTGCAGGCTCCACGTGTGAAACAAGCCAGGCTGTGTGTGCCACTCTCAGGCAGCTTCCCAGCAGCAGCAACAAAAGCCGTGTTCATAGCGGGGCTGGACCACATACGGAGCCAGCGCGCGACGGCTGGAGCAGCCCAGAGCAGCCAGGGCTGTTTAAAGAGTGAGAGAGAGAGATGGCAAAGAGAGGGAGCTGTTATATATTAAAAAAATAATAAAAAAAAAAATACTTGAGCCCAGCGCAACAACGGAAACCTTAGAGTTTACTTTTAAAAACTCAGTGCTTCCTTGTGAGGGGGCAGAACAGCTCTGCCTGTGTGTGCGGGGCAGGTCTGCGGGCTCTGCCTGTGTGCACAAGGGCAGGGGTGTGAGCTCTGCCTCCCTCCCCTCCCTCTCAATGGACTCACAGTATAAATCTCAAGAAGCTTTTTGTTGGCCTGATGAATAGGTGGGGGGATTTTGTCATGCTACCTGCGTGGCCTTTTTTGAGACTCTTCACACTGAAATTTACTTTTTTTTTCCTCTGTGGGTTCTTCTTTGGGCTTTCCCTGTCTGAGAAAAATTTCCATTTCTCCCTTGCATGATATTCCCTCTCTCCAGTGATTGCTTCGTACAGACCAGAGAGCAGAAGGGTGTGGGGTAGGATGAGAAATACCAGACTCATTTGACCTGGGTACCCTAAGACCCTCCATGTGCTTTAGCTGCTGAAACGCCCTGAGGTGTTAAGTAGCAGCCCCATGGACCACCTCACTCCAAGTTCCTTCCACTACTTTACAAAGCAAACTGCTGTGCAATCAGCTTTAGTCATCTAATGGCTTCAGCCCCTTGACAGAGGCAGCTGGAGCTGTGTCACTGCCCCGGCAATCAAGCAAAGGTGAGGGAAATTATGTGACTTGAGCACACTGGCCATGCAGCTAAACCCAGAAGCCACCAGGTCCCCCTTCCTGCTGTATGAGCTGCCCAGAAGCAGCTTTGTGAGCGTTTGCCTTTGAGGTTCCATGGCTCTGCCTTTCCCTGAGGCTGTCTGGTGAGGAAACCTTACTCTGGTCAGAAGCTGGAGGGGAGGACAGAGCAGAGGTCACAGAAAGGATTCTGTTGAGAGAAAGGAGCAAGAGATGAAAGCAGGGGAATGGAAGACTCTGACAAGCATAATCATCTGGGGTTTCACCTTTGTAGTTGTTCTTTATGTCAATTGAGATATGACAATTCTTGGCATGTGCAAGCCAGAGGACACCCAGGTTGGATGAAGTAGAGGAACTCTGGGAGAGACCCAGAACTGACTCGGGTGAAGAGTCCCACCTTACTGCTCTGTTCTCTCCACATTGTCACCTTGTCCTGAGAGCGTGGAGGGTTATGATGGAAAGAAACTGATTTCTGTGAAGAACTGGGCTAATGGGATGTGCCAGGCAGGGCAGATCTGTGTGGTTTGACCTGGCACCTATACTCACTATTAGAGTTAGTGGTCACCACATGAACCCTGAACATAGGGATAGTCCTGGTTGCCACCACGTTACCCTGGGAGCCAGGGGTCTTCTGACACATCTTGATGCTGCATAGGGGTGGAAGCAGCTGAACCCAGCCTTGCTCTGTGCCCAGCCATGAGTAGGGCAAGTCCTAGAGGAATGGCACTGGCTTCAACAGAGGCCACATCAGGTGATTCAAGACAAAAAGGCATTTGCAAGGGCAACAATGTCATATCATGGGGATGAAATGATCAGCACAGGAAATTGCTTCTGGCAGGGTAGTGCTCACGGGTTAGGCCTGAAAGGAGTAAAACTGTCTATTAAGCTATGCCCAATAAACCTAGCTTACATTAGTGGGAGAATATGGAATGTAAATACTCATGCTTCAAGGCATATGGTAACCACTAAATGCCCAGTGTTAAAAAGAAACTTCCTTCTCAGCAATCTATTCCCTATTTTTCAATGATGAGAACTTTGCTCTGAAGCTGGTGATATAGGTCTTGTCCAAGACAGGATACTGGCCTGGATACACCACTGGTTTCATCTGGTCTGGCAATTTCCATGTGCCTTTGGCTTCTCAAATGCCCTTGGTTAGCACTGGGCAGAGGACTTGGACACTTTATTAGCAGTAGTGTAGAAAAACACTGAAGGATGGGAGGAATTGTCTGTGATGGCTGCAGGAGATAAAGATTTGGCTTAATAGGCGAGGAATTTCAAATGGAATTATTTGACAGGGGTGTTTGGGGATGGGAATCCATAAGGGAAACCAAAAAGAAGTCATCAAGAAACATCTCCTGGCTGAGGTTAGATCTTGGAATGGAGGGAAAAGGTGTGTAAAGAAATTGTAGAATCCAGCAGCTGATAAACAGGTGAAAATGATGGTGCTGATCCCTTCCATGTGGAGCCCCAATCCATCATTCCTACATCCTCTGGCAGGGCAGCCACTGTGATGGGGATTTAATTGTAATCCACAGCAAAACTTGCTGCTCCTGCTGGGATCCCACGCAGGGTCACTGATAAACACCCCACCACAACCCTGGAAATCCTCAGGCACCACAGGCTTTGCACAGGGCAGGGGCAGATTCAGGAGTTTTGCTGGCACAAATCTATTGACTCCAGAAGATTGCTCCGTCTTAGCAGTCCTGTGGTCCAGCAGTCGTAGATCTAAGTGTAATTAACATTACATCATCTGTACCACAATTTCAAGGTTGAAATAATCACGGAGTTCTCATATTGGCAAGTACAGGATGGCTTTCATATAAATGATTAACTGTCACTATTACCCCAGAAAAATAGTTTCTGTGGTGTTTGGTGTATAAATAATACCCTGTACCTTCTATAGCGCTCGCCTTCAAAGCCATACTTCAGTGCTGTACCATAACAAATACCCTTCCATTCTGTAATAACCAGTCTGCAAATGATGTCTTTTCTCTGTTGTAAATTATACCGTGCAGCTACTGCCACTGCTGCTATTGCATTTGATCTGGTTAGTAAATAGTACTCTTTCCCTACCATTGTATCTGGGGTTTAAATAATATCCTGTCTTCATACAGTAGCTGGCATGTAAGTGTCACCCTAATCCTGCTTGGTACTTGGGAGTGCACAGAACATCGGGCTGCTGCAGAACAAATTGCAGCCTTCTTCTCTGTAGGATTTTCCCTCTAAATATTACCCTGATGCTTTGTATAGCATTTATTGTATAAATAATACCCTACTGCCTCCTAGTAACTGATATGTAAGTGACACCGTCCAACTGCAGGGCACTTTGGTGGTGCTGCCTAGTACCCTGGCGTTAGCTGCCACAGCAAGTCTGGGAAGGAGGGGCACAGTGCCCACCCCACCCCTTCCTCACTGTTCCTTGGGCTTTCTCTCCAAAAGCAGGGTGCTCAGCAGCTGCAGAGCTGAAGCTATTCCTTCCAGCAGGGAAAGGAGGCCATGCCAAGCCTTCAGGATCTTTAGTCTTCCTGATGTCTTTCAAGATTACAAGCCATTTTTGCCAGAGATAGGGTAAAACTCTTGTCCCTTCACAATTCCCAGATTCCCAGCAGCTTGCCTCCTAAAAAAACCCCTTGATGTTAGTCCAAACGTAGGGTTTCTTGCCTGTTACAGGGCAGCATGAAATGATTCAGCACCACCAATACAGCCATGTTTAGCAGAGGACAGAAGGGTCTTCCTTGCCCATGTTGTTCAGCTCTGAATCTGTCCAGCATTTTGAAATGCTTCAGACTAACCCCAGCATGCCCCTGAGACTACAGCACACTCTGCATTTCATCTGTGTAACTATTCCCATATCAGTACATGGATAGGCATGAGTACCTGACTTCACACCTCTTTGAAGCATGTGGATGCTGCTTTGGGTCATTCTCTTGCTGTACTCAGGCAGTCATGTTAGTTACAGGCACGAAGGTCTCAGAGTCAGCCAGAATCTTCACTTCATTATCAATGATGTGTTTCCAGTTCTCACTAGCATACCCAAAGTACCTTTGAATTAGCCAGCCCAGGCATATTCACCCCTCTGACCAAGGCAGCGTGGGCTATAAAATCTTCCTGAGAAGTGAGAGAAGTTCTTGGGTTCGTTGTCCTCTGATGTGACAGAGCCATGACATGGGGTTTAGCCAGGTGGCAGTCTCAGCTCAGTTGTATCTACAGTACCTAGTGACATTCCCCTTGAAGAAATTAGGGGAAGTGTCCTTCAGTCTTAATCTGCATTCCCCATTAGGGAAACTGTATTTTCCCCCAGAGACTCTGTTTCAAAGACTTTATAATCTTCTGCCCTTCCTTTTGTGAGCCCCATCAGATGTTCTCCTTTAGTCAAGGTAAGGTTTGTGGGCAGAGGTGATATCTCCTGAGATATGAGATGCTGAGAATGGTGGGAAATAAATATTCTTTGGGTACATAAGCCCATTTTTCCAGCTATTCAATCCACACAGGTCACCTCGCTTCTGCCCTGGTTTTGACCAGTTTTGTACAATTGCCACTGGCTTCCTATTCTGAATAAAAGCATTAGACCAACACAAACCAAGTACTTTGGGAATATTATCCTTAGGCTTTTCTTTCCTAGTTGATAAGGACCCCTGCTCCTCCAGCATCCTCCACAGCAACTCAGCTGTTCGTGTGTGGTTAGAGTGAAGTTGTTAGTAGCTTCAGAATCAGTCTAGCGTCCAAGATTTGCTCATGCTTAAAATGGAAGCACCTTTCTCATACTGCAGTCTCAGAGTAATGCTGACACTTTACTCATGCCTTCTTTATGTGTATTGGTGAAAGTGAAGACACTGAAATATGTTGGTTGGCACTTTCTCTTTAATCCTGTCAGTTTATTTCCAACTTCTTCTGTTCTCCAAATGGATTGCTCTCTTCTGCAGCTGCAAATACAGCTGACATACTTTCTGTAGATCTGCAGTGCCTCATCCATCAGAGATGTCTCTCTCATTATATTGTTGTAATTAAACAATAATATTTTGAAACATTTGGTGTCAGGCTCATTAGACAGTCAGATAGATGACTGAATTTATTTCTCTTATAAAATTATGTCCTTTTGCAGCAGTTGCTGTAGGGACTGAAGGATGTGTTCTTGCAGAATCACCAGAGTGCCCGAAGACACAGAGAAGCACTTCTGCAAATTCCATTAGGTGCTTCACTCATCCATTTGCAAGTTTCAATTCTGAAATACTGTGGATAATTTGGCAAGCTATCAGAGGTGTACTCACCAATTTCAACATTCCCAGAAATCTCACGGCATCTCACGAGAGTGCTGTTGTATCAACACTTGTATCCCAGATCTTTCAAAGCTCCGTTTAGAAGAGATCTGCTAATTTTGCTAATGGCCAGTGTGGACTTGTTTCTCTTGATCTCTAAAATACTTGCTTATCATTTTAATTCTCTTGCAACAGACCTGTGGTAGGAGGGAGGCTGTGTCTAGTCTTTCAGAGAGCAAGCATAGAGCACACAGCCCAAGGGGAGAGAGGTCTAACATGCCTTTTGAACTTTCTCAATGCTGCATGGGGACCTCAAAAGGCTGGACAAGCCTGGGGCTGCATGGACCAATCTTTGAGAGCCAGAACAAATATCATCTGCAGCCCCTCACCTTCCCAGTATGCTTCTGTTAAAAATCATTAACTTAAAGTATGACTCATTCAACCACGTTTACAGGAATACTCATCCTAAATGCTAGAGAATATTTTTGTTTTGAACATTTAGCTGCCAGCTAGTGTTCCTGAGCATCACTCCCGTGGCTTATTTAATGCTGTGGATCAATGTGCATTAATGCTGTGATGGCTTTTCAGTTGCAGCTAAGGAATCACCACGATCTGCAGACTGCTCCGTGACAGTGCCCAAATGTTATGTATGATTAAATCCAGTTCTCCTACTGTGTGTAAGAGCCAAACAGGATTTTCCTTGCTATATTGTCTTATGGAATTAATTCTTCTTCTGTCTGAAAGCAGAGTGCTCAGTACAAACTTGTGGGGATTTAGACTTCCTTTTGAGACCTCTCCCTGCTGTCTGTTAGGAACTTGCTGGCAGTTACTTGTCTAGACTAGGTTTTAATACCAGAATTCGGGCTTCATGTTCCTAACCTCAGTGGTAAATGGCATCTTTTCTACTGATTACAGTGGTCACTGGATCTGGCCACCAAATAATTTACCTGCCCATCTTATAGGAAGAATTACAAGAAAGTTTAGTTAAAATAGATCATAATTATTACTTGCCTTTAAATTGGTCTTTTATGCCAATAGTATAAAACAAATTTCACATTTATACCATTTCTCTTGCTAGTGTTTTTTTGCCTGAGTTAAAATACCACTGTAGCATGTTCCAGGATCCATTTTAAAGCCCACATCACCTCCCATCAATGCCAGAGTATATTTGCTGGTTTGAAACACTTTGCAAGGCAGTTATTTTGCCTACAAGGGAATCTGTGTCGGTGCCTTTCTGGTCCTCAAAATGTGGGCACTGTTGGTTTTCAGCTGTCCCACGTACCTCTGGAAAAACATCATTTTCTGTTGCCCTTACAGAATGCTTCACCAAAGTCTGGGCAACATTTTGGCACTCTTCCTCAACCACATCTCATACACAGGAATTCATTTGCCTCTCAGAAAACTTTGTATTCCCATCTAATTGCTGTTTTGGTTTACTCCATACCTCACTTTCTCTTTTTGAAGGTATGACATATGGTCTTTGTTCAGCAAACTGTAGAGTTGGGCTTAGAAGCAGTGGCTCTCCAAACGTCTGTGGCTTATGTTAAGGTTACATTTCTTTCCCTTCACAGTCTACACCTCACAGAATGATTTTATATTTTATGTAATAGCCTTGCTCTTATTCAGGGTTCCCATACTCTGCCTGGATTCACATTAGTGCTCTCCAGGTTTGGTCAGCAGCATCCTTTCTAGATTGTGAGACCTTTAAGTTAGGGACTGTTGTCTGGCTGTGGTGGGGGAATTCACTGGAGCCCTGAGAAATAATCTGTAATTAAAAGATTGTTGATATGCATTCATTGACCCGAGACTGAAACCCATTTTGGAGAGGCTAATTGTCTCCATCTTGCTCTCTCTTTCAGTGTCACATCGTCACAGTTGTTGTCAATGTATAAATTAATGTATATGTCGAAAGCTCTATATAAACATACATACATTTAGGTCAAAGAGTTTGGCTGGTTTTTCAAGTGCAGAGTTGCTGTTCTCCAGGCTGGTTTCTCATGTGTTTGAAGGGAGCAGACCTTTCAGCACAGGCAGAGTTTTGTGGAGACACTGAGGTCTTCTTTGGTAAAAAGCAAAAGTCTGTGATTGAGTTTTGGATTTACAATGGGTCTCATATGATCAAAAAGATCCTTTTACATGTATTGCTTGTTTCAGCAAGTGTTGTTTGAAGGGTTTTCTTGGGGAAGTTTTGGACTGTTTCATCCAGGGAACAAACCCTTCTGCCAATTATTCCCTCTCCTATTCTGAGGCATCCTGTTATCCTTTCTGCTGGGTGGATGAAAACAGAGAATGAATCCCACCTTCATGGATGTGCCAGTGGCTAGAAGAGGACAATTTCTTAGGTGTCTCTTCCATCACTTTGCTCCTTCCCTTCCAGTTTCCTGCCAGTCTCATAAAGTAGGACTTAAAGCTTTTGAGGTCTCTGATGGATAGTCTTTCTCTGTGGCAAACACAAAATAAGCTTGTTTGGCTGTGAATTATTTTGTTGTTATCTTCTTTCTTGTCATGTTTTGTTTTCTGCTGTACAATTTGGCTTGGTTCAAAAGCGTCACTATAGTAGGAAAAAAAACCAACAAAACACCAAAAAAACAAGAGGAAAATTTATTTTCTGCCTGGAGTCCCCATTGGTTTCTTCCCAAGAAGAAAAGAACAGGCTGAACCAAAGGCAGGAATTACTGTTCAAATAAAGTGACTTGACAAGTGAATAGGAGCAGTGGGTAAGTGTCTGTGCCCAATGGGACTGCCCCTATAACAAGTAGACATGAACATCCCTCAGTAGTCCCATATGGTAAAATCCCACTGGAATAACTAGGGCTGTTGCTTTCTCTGAGGTACCTCTGCTCCCCAAAAGGAATAGAGTAATATTAACATTGAGATCTTATTGACTGAGCCAGCTAAATCGAGTTAAATACACACTGTGTGTCTTGGCCAAGAGAGAAGAGGGCACTGCATGCCAAAATAGTCTCCTGGTACGTGAATGTTCTGAGCAACACAAAAAGGAAGGAATTATAGTGGGATGCAGGGCTACCAGGTGCCATGAGATGGCACTGGCTGGGTAAGTGACTGAAGATGAACATAAAGGTAAACCCTGAAAGAAGAGATAGACTGATGACATTTTAATAGGGACTTAAGCCCTTCACACAGCCAGCACAGTCCCTGGTTTGTACAGCTGGACAACAGCCACTGACACTGCCCCTGCTCAGCACCTGCAGGCTGCAGGACTTGGTCCCTGGAAGGGTGGCAAGGGCAAGCACATTGTCTGTGGTCCAACTGATCTTCCACCACCATTAAAACTGTCAAGAGGGGGATAAAGAGGTCTGGGAGAGCTGGTCTAGGAGGAAATGAGAGGAGACAGCAATCCATTCTCCTGCTGTCATGCATGAGGCAGTTTCAGGGGGTACAATGCCCAGCCATTGATTAAGCTTTCCTAGAACCAGAGATGGGAGTGAAAAGCTGCTTCTCTTCCTTAATCCTTCCTGTACCATTCAATCTCCTAGATTAGTACAAGCTGGCATGGCTGTTTTGTGCTCAGTCTAGTTGTCAGAGGTTTGCTGGCAGGGGAAACTGAGAAGTAGGACAGTGTTCCTCAACACAGCCAAGGCAGAAAAACCCTCATTAAGTCTGAATGTGAAGTCTGTGGTCTCTGTTTAGGCTGTGTGCCTTCCCCATAAACTAGAAGCCAACACCAGCCCAGTGCCACCAGAACTGAAGTTCATCATATTAGTCCCAGACAGCAGACAACTTTGTTGAAAGCCTATTCCACTGTTTTCTTAAAACCTATTCCTTCTTCAGACTCTGAAGTGCATGAGACACTTCAGCAACAGTAGCAAAACTCCCCTGCATTATGTTTTGGGGTTCATGTTGCTGCCAGGAAAAAATATCTGAAGTCCTAGTGACTAAAGGCTTGTGAATCAGAGGAAAAGCTCTTTGGTGTTAGGAGTCTCTGATTGCTTGCACAAGGACTGCATGTGAACATTTGATATGCATGTGCCTTTCTAAAGAGTCACAAATGGTTTGAGCATCTGGAAATGAGAAAGTAGTAATCCCTTGCTTCTCCACTGAAAATGCCAGTGATCTGCTCAGTAGGAAAAGATGGTTCTCCATCTTCTGGGGTTATGAAATAAAACAATGCCAAGAGATGGGTAGATTTCACATCTTCCAGATTATTTATCTCAAGTAGTAACATTTGCTTGGACCACTGGCACTACCTCCAGGACAGCACATGGCAGGATGTCTCCTTGCTTTCCAGACAGTAACCAGAAAGCCCCTGGCCCTCTCCCATGCCATTTGCCCTTTTGTCTTCCAGGTCATCCCAAAGGGAGGATCAAGTCAAGATTCCACCTTCCTAGAAAAACTAAACTATGCATGTCTTGAATTTATGAGACAGGAAATCTACTTGGGAGGAAAGCTAGGGCTGAAACAGCCTCATTTAGGTGACTCTAAGCACAGTGTTTACACAATGTCTGGAATTAATGCAGAGAAAACTTTCAGGTGCCAACTTTGGAAAGAGAAAATGGGGAGCAAAAAGAAGCAGATAGTGAGACTGAGATGAAGCTGGAAGCTCTTCCTCCAGGTTGGATGGAAGGTTGCTTTTACTGCTAAGTACCAGCAGCATGCTATGCTTGGTAATGCAAAAGCCTTTTGTGTCCAAGCTGTGAGAGTGTGAGGATGGTCAGCATTCCCAGCTGGGTGTGTTCCCAGCATGGATGGCCTCACCAAAGATCATGGTGCAGCATGATTCAGGGAGCACATCAGTAGATGTCCTTAAGCAACAGGTTGCTACAACCATTCCGTCTTCTAAGAGGTGTCTATTGACATGAAGGAACATTAATGCAAGGCAAGGCCTATCCCATAACTGGCGCCAACCAGAAATGTGGTCACACTTGACCAAAATGCTGTTTATTAGAGGCTCTACAGCCATGCACAATCTTAACTGCTCTTACCTTGAATCTTCTACATTTCTTGGCTTTCTGAGCCAGTGCAATGTTTTCTCTCTACCTGGAACACAGCAAGAGGAAGAGACAGAACAAGAAGAAAGGGACTGAACTTGAATCAGAGGAGTTTCAGGATGGATATTAGGAAGAATTTCTTTGTTGAAAGGGTTGTCAGGCATTGGAATAGTCTGCCCAGGGAGGTGATGGAGTCACCAATACCTGGGATTGTTTAAGAGCTGGGTAGATGTGCTCAGGGACTTGGTTTAGTGGGTTTTGATAGGGCTGGGAGTAAGGTTGGACTTGCTGATCTTGAAGGTCTCTTCCAGCTGAAACAGTTCTATGAATCTATGATTCTATGAAGCTGACAGGGACCAATTTCATGATGTCTCGTGCAGTCCTGGTGAACTTTCATGTCACATTTCTGAGGAGCACATGCCTTGTTGCATCCAAAGGAATTTTGGGTAGTACTAAAAGGTTTTGGCAATAACTAGCAGAGTCAGTGAAGATAGGGGTCTCTGTGCCTATGGATTCTGTATTAAAACATGGTTTCAAAGGCATGATGGATTTCTGGAAAACCAGCCTTCTGAAGGGCTGAGCTGGGCCAGAGCGTTGCAAAAGTTGTCCATAAATCTTCTGCCAGGGCAGAAGCTCTGCAGAAATCTGTTTCTCTGTGATTTAGATGGCTCAGATCCTAAGTGCACAGAAGCAACAGCTTTTGTGTGTCTCAGTGGGTTTTAGAGTGAGCCATATAGTTCCCATTTGGATGGGAAAAGTTGCCACTGAAAAGGCTTGTTCTTGATTTCCTTGGGTCAGGGCCCAAAGCTGACATCTTCGTGCCTGACATCCAGGGAGCATCTAGTTTCTCTTCTTTGTGTTTTAGTGGGTTTTCTTCCTGTATCTAGGAGAGGTATCCACTCAAGGCTAACAGCAGCTCCAGAGAACAAGTATAGACTGTTACTTTCCTTCCCTGGGATGCAATTGTTTACCTGACAACTGTGATGGGTGACTGTCATTCCCAGAGACAGCATATCCTGGGGGAAAGACATTTCCAAGTTCCATTGCTTCTCTGTAGATCAAATTCTTCCTTCCTGTCCTAAGCGAAGGGATAGATCCCAATTACATGCTACTGTCATGGATAAAAATAGGCTATAAGGAGGTTTTATGAAGTGCATGATCTCCTCCCCATCTCTAGAAGTTAGATGTCTATCTGCTCTGGGCTCCTATACTAGCCAAGAGAGGAATGGCTGAAGTACTCTTTAAAGGTTCTCAGATGAGACATCTATTTCATAAGGAGATGAATTGCTCATTAGGATTTTCTTTTTATCCCCTTGGAGTAGAGAGGATTTTGAGTGTGAGCTTCAGCTGGTCTCAAAGGCTCATTGTTCCCTTGAATTTAGAGGCTCTAGGGGCTCTTTGAATGTGGCTCTTGCTTTCCCTGTTGAGCAGACACTCAGAGCCATAGCAGCTCAGGACTTGGTGCTCATCCCACACTTTGCATGAAAGGCTCCAGCTGTCATCTGCTTGCCATAATGGTCATTTAAAAACTTCTCTGTTCTTGAAGGGTAGGAAAATTGCTGGAGTGTGTGTTGTCAGTCACAGACAGTTCTGGTTTCCCTACAAAACAGGTAGTTATGGGGTGGCCGGTGGTTTCTGCTGTTCTGGAGCCTGTGTGTTTAGTTTGCTTCTCATCTTTCATGGGGGGAAAAAAAAAATAAGAAAAAAAAAAGAGGGGAAAAAAAGGAAAAAGTGCTGCTGAAGTTAGTGAAGTTATGAAATCAATCTAAATCAGGGGAGAATAAGAGCCAATCTGCAATAGACACCAGAAAAAGAGATAAATGATTATAAGGCTTTTTGTGTTCAGTGGGATGTTTATTTCAGACCATACAACTGAGCTTGGATCACTAACTAAACTAGGATAGGATGTTTTAGGTTTTGTTAAGATTTCCTGTGGCATCTTGCTTATTGAAAACATGTCTGTACATCCTTGGGTATTCTGGCTTTTCCTATAGTGCATCTGCAATATATTTAGATAAACAGCCAAATTCTAACAGACTGAAAGTCTTTTATTGAAAGAAAAGTCCTAATGACACTGCAACTGGTATAGCATGGAACACAGATTACAGGTCGACACGTTTTGGCTGAAGGTTGCACTGGTACCCACCAGGGTGTGGGAGCAGAGCTGTGTCAGACTGTGCTCATGTTGCAGTACCAAGGACTGCTGGAGGGCAGAAGCCAGCTGAGGCCTGAGGTGAAACTTGACATTATTCCTAGTCTTCAGTAAATGTGCTCTGCTCTGTGCCTTATGCACTAAGAATTTCTTGGTGCCATCAGTTTTCCATCTCCTGTAGCAGTTCAGGCAGCCAATGTTACAGGAGTGTCAGCGTGTGGAGGACTACATCTTTTATGACAAAATATCTGAGCAGTTACTGCCATGTGTCTTTCTGATTGGGGAAAAAAGGACTGTATTGTTCCAGAGATGGTTTCAGAAACAGAGCAGGCAGGAGCAGCATCCAAGCTGCTCTCTACATAAAGACCTTACTCTCAGAATGGTTTGGAAGCCAGACAGAATGGAAATTTTCTCCAATTTTCTTTACAGCTGGAAAAACATGAAAAATCACAGGAGTGCATTTATTGCCATATTTCAGTTCCACAGTTTGCCTTCTTATAAAAAAAAAAAAAAAAAAAAAAGAGAGCGAGAGAGGGAGAGAAAGAAGAAATAAAACTGGGTTTGCCCACCCCCTTCACTTTTCCCCCCCTCTCCCTTCCCTCCCATTTCCTGGACCAAGCTCAGGTTTTTCACAGAAAAGCTCTCAGTCCTTCACAGGGGCTGGGAATATGCAGAGGGACAATAAAGTGTTTGTTCATAAAGATCACAGAGGAACTGTCTGTAGTTTTACATGGAGAGGAGAGAACACCGTTTGACTCTGAAGTCCACAAGGGCATGGGACATGAGAATCCTCCTGATGTTGTCTCCTCAGACCTCATCAAACCCTTAGTCCTCAGTGCTGCTGGCTGAAAATAGCAGTGCTGAAGCAAGACTAGATGGAGGTGATAATGTGTCTGAGAGAAACTAAGGTTTGCTCCCTGATGAAGAATAAACTGGGGATGGAAAACCAGTTAAAGAGAGAGAATCCAAGGCTAAATGAGTAGTGCTGGTTTTGACTCTTGTTCAGGAGCCTCTTTTTGGCCACAATTTTAAAGGAAATATTGTCTTTGGAAATACCTTTATGCCTAAGCATATCTTCTAGGTAATGAGTGGCATTTTATTAGCTGCCAGAAACAATATATATATATATATATATATGTATATGTATTAAAGGTCTTCCAAAACTGAGAAACAAGAAAGCTTAAAATTACCCAGCAACCCCTTTCCAAAAAAAACCCCAACAACCAACCAAATAAAAAACAAACAAAACAAAACAAACAAACAATACAAATAAAACAAAGGAAAAACCCCAAAACCAGTAAATAAGGACAACAGCAGGATTAAGGGTGATGAAAATAAACTTAATTGCAACAAGGGAGATTAATATGGTCTGGAACAAGCGAAGGCCACAGGAGAAACTGCAGATGGGACTCAATTAAAATAGACTAGAACAGAAAATGCTTTCCAGCAAGCAAAAGAAGTTAGGCTGTGTTGCAAATGGGCCATCTGGCTGTTTTCCACTGTACAGTCTTACTGTGTAGGCACTTTGTTGGACTTTCACTGTAGTCACTTTCCCTTTCCTTGCTCCCTGTAGATTCTTCAGTCCTTTGAAAACCTGGGGACAGGGTTGGAAGAGCAAGGGATTTAACCTGTCTGCACATATGTACACAATTCCCTCCACACACACTTAGATTCTCAAATAAACATATTTATATGCAGCCAATTTAGGACAGTCTGCACACAACCTGATACAGAAGCACGGCCTTAGGCATAAAATAAAGTGGCAATAAACTTCAGTGAAAGGGACAGTTGTTCTCTAGGGTGGAGAACTCCTGAGCCTACCAGCATTGCCCAACTCCGTCTTTTTTGGAAAGGCAAGAGCTTTTCCTGAATTCTTCCTGGCCTGGGCTGAATTGGAGAGGGCCTTGTTTCTGTCTCAGTCACTGGTTAGAGAGGGTGGATGGCCAGGATTTTTGTGGCAGTTTGGTTGGATTCTTCTTCCTCCAGACTGTTTGGTACCCTGCACAGGGACGGTTATTCTGATGCGGAGGCATAGCTGTGACCTTGTGTAACTTTTACTACCTCCTCCTCTCTTTTGGCCATGAAAGCTGCCCTGTCCAGCTGTTCTCCCAGCAAGTGCAAAAGCAGTTTTGCAGGAAAGCAATCTGCAGGGTGGGAGGTGTTTTGGTAACACAGACCTTGCAGAAAGCGTAGTGTGATTGTTGCTGCTTGTGTGCAGGGCTCTGCGCTGCAATTAAGTCCCTCCCAGTGCTCTTCACTAGAGCATGGACAATCCTCTCTTAGTATTCACCTTAGGAAGAGCTCCAACAAAGTATCTGCAGAATTCTTCAATGTGACTTTCTTGACTCATTCCAACACCCATGCAATAGAACTGGGGTTTGTCAGCAGTGACCTGGTACCTCCCATGGTAGCTCATTACAGTAGCTCATTTTTTTCTAGTGGCCAGGCTACCTTTATTAAAAGATTAGTCAAATGAAGTTATGTCCAGAGGCCTGTGTTATTCCTCACATATATGACAGGAGCATTGACTGTATGTTGCTCAGGTCCACCTCTCTCCTTAGCCATTCAGCTACAGCTGGGGGGCCAACCAGTAAGATGCTGAGCAAGGGACATTCCTGCCACTATTTAGCCTGCCCCAGGCTTTAACCTGCCTTTTCTCAGCTTTGCAACTCCTTTGTGCCAGATCCATCTCAGCAAGTACACACTGCTCCAGGTTGGTTCTCCTGAACTGCACCTTTATGCTCCTTGGGCACAGCTCATAATCTGAACTCACACTTCTTTATAGACAGCATCCTCTGCTCTGACAGTCAGCAGAGAGGGATCACCAGTTTTGAGATATGTGCTCTATAATCTGGTTTAGGTGTTGCTTTAGAATGAGAGAAACAACCTCCCCAGTTCCCTTGTCTAGACAGACCAGATCTGCATCATCTGTGCTATCCACATCTGCTCAGACAGACCTCTGTCTTTACTTACTTCCAGAACTGCTCCCTCAAGCAGCTGTTTGCTCGTTATCACATGCTTGGACAACCCACCAGAGACAGCATGCAGGGCAAGTATTGCAGCATGGAACCAGTGCTGTAACAACGGGACGTTGATCAAAGGCATTCCCAGCACAGTGAATCCCAACAAGAGCTGTGTGCAGACTCGGTGTTGGATGTCTTTGGCACACTTAAGGGGAATGAAAAATGGAGATCAACATTGCAAAAAGCACCCAGAGGAGTAGGTTGGGTTTCTTACTGGCAGGGAGTCAACACTTTCGCAGAATACACCCAAAACATTGTAATTGTGATTTGTTTAACCACTGCTCACAAGGAAAAGCCATTGCCTCTGTGCTTCTGTGGGATAAGTGGAGACTGAGGGTTTTCTCCTCTGCAGAGATGCTGTTGGTCCCAGCTGTTATCATATGAGGTTATTTTTTCTTGTGAAAGATCATCATAAAGCTTGAAAAAGAGGGCATGTGTTTGTCTTAGCTTTGGGGACAAAGTGAATTTCCTCTGTTTAGTTTGTTTTGTTCTGTGATGCCTAACTGATGCACATATGAACCTGCTCCCCTCCTACACATTGTCCACGTAAGCAGCAAAAATTATGTGGGACTGAGAACAATAACAGTTTGTTATAGATTCTAAAAGTCTTCTCAGCCAGCCAGCTGATGTTTTATTTAAACATCTGTTTCCATGTTCTAGCATGTTTCTATTCTTTAGTAGGCAATTCTGGTCTGAAGCTGCCTGCCTATTTTAGCCAAGTTTATCTCATGATATTCAGGGTTCTTCAGCTTAATTCTGGCAAAACACAGAGCTGTCTGAAAAGTACCTGAATTAAGGAGCTTGGGGAAGTAATAACTTTTATTTAATGCTCAAGCAGGTATCATGAGTAAAGACTCAGTTACTAATACCTAGGAGAGTGTCCCATACTTGAATGCTCTCCAACTGCCTTCTGCCCTTGGGGGCGTCCACCCCTGTTCCCAGAACTCACATGATCTTTGCTTTCCCATTTCTACTTTTAAACAGAGAATGTGAATGGAGAAAATCCTCTGGAATTTCAGCTTTGGGGTGATACAGGTAGAAAGAATCTGAGCCCTCCCTGCAACCTTATTCCAGAGAGACAGTCCTCAGGTGATGTCAGGCTGGTCCATAGTGAAAGCAGTGGCCTGGTCTAGGAGGAGTCTGGATACACAGTCTCACAGTTCTGTGTTCTTGTAGGAAGCATTCCTTTAAGGAATATGCATTGAAGCATAAACTTCAGTTTCCCCCTAAAGTTTAAAGATATGCCAAAATGCAGAATCTGTGTCTGCTTCAAGTTTCCTGCAGTGCCTCATGTGTAGCAGTGACTGTCTATAAGCTGAACATGTTCCCTGAAGTACAGGTTAAGCCCTTTTCCTTCCCCTTCACTGGTGGCTTGCTCCCATATCCCTTTCTCCCTGCCTCACATGGAGCTGGAGGATGCCTTCCTTGTGCAGACTTCAAGCATGGCTGGTTGAGATTGAGCAGGAAAGGGGGTCAGTGTTACAGGAGTCTTTTTTGCCTTAGATCTTACAAGGCGGTTAAAAAAATGTGTGTGATATTCATAAAAATGATTCCTTGTACTGCCTAGAGCCAGGAGAGATGCATAATACAAGAGCAGAGATCGAAACAGCAATACACTCATATTCATGATTTCAAATGTCAGAAAAGATCATTCTGGGCTGATCTCCTGTGAATGAAGGCCTCTTAAACTTCACCCTATTGCCTCTGTACTGAGCCCACTTACTTGCACTGTCCTAAGTCTTTCAAAGAAGCCTTTAAGTCTGGATTAGGAGGTAGAAGCTCCCTTGCTTCCCTTGGTTCCAGTTCCAAAGATCCATCACCCCCCATTCAGAACACGGGCTTTGTTTCCCAGCTGCATCTGCTTGGTCAATGGTTCCCAGATATTAGTTCTGATGATGACTTTCTGTTAGATCTAAGGGCCCTTTAGTATCAGCAGCTTCTGCCTGAAACTTGTGCACTGTTGGTAACTTCTCAGTCTTCTTTTGTGTGGTGTTGTTACAATAATTAGATTCAGACTTCCTAGTCTTGCCCATAAGGCATTTCCTCCAGCCCTCAGATCCTTGCTAGTGGATATATTCAGCATCATCTTTTTTCTGATATCCTTATGCCAGCCCAGAGGCACACACAGTATTGCTGTTGCTCACCACTGACACACAGAGAGGTATTCCTGTTTGGTTGTGTGTCAGGTACTGGCAGGAGCTCTCCTGAGGGACTGCTTTCTAGGACAAAACATCCCCTTGTCAGGAACATTTTGCATCCTCTGTAGGGTTTGTATTTGATTCTTTTAAAATACAGTCTGTTGGAAATACACTGGCTCTAATACTGATCCCTTTAGATGCCCGTTAGAAATATCCCCTTCAGTGTCAGTGTCCCTCAGATGGCTTCTTTTAGAGACCTGCCAGCTAGGCTCCTGCTGAGCCATTTGAATGTATGTACTGCTGACATTACATATCTCTATATCACGGAACCCTGGGACAGTCAAACCTTATCAAAATCTAATTACACTCTATTACGACCATGCAGGCAGCTTTATCGGACAAACTTAGAATCATGCCAACTAATAAAAGCAAATTTGGAAGCACCTGTTTCATATACAAGTGCCTCAACTAAGATTAATATTGCGCCTATTCTTTGGTGCTTCATTAATTGAAGTCGATATCAGATTTTCCATTATTTTGCTTGGAATCTCTGTCACTCAAGCCAGCGTGTATTTATGAGGCTCATTGTTGTATATCTTGGCTGATTATTGTCACAGTGCTTCAGTGTTTGGGACCTGCCCCAGTGCTCTAGTGCAGATTATAAATGAACATCAGTGGGCCAGCAATTTACTCAGCCAGCTCTTTAAGGACTCTTGGGTATGGCTGTTTAGCCAAACTGATTTCAGACTGTTTATCCGTAGCAGATGGTGTTTCCAATTCTCCTTACTTATGAGCAGAAAGGCACTCCATTGTCCCCCACAGCCCATCCTATGGGCACATCCCACTGCCATCTTCCAGGTGCTGACTGCCAAGTGCTTTGACCTCTTCTGCAACATGGCAGTTGACTTTGTACTGGACATCAGTAAAGGGAAATGGTGAAGTCAGCTGTCATGCTGCAGAACTGGTTCACAATACATTGCTTATGCAGATATAATTCTTTTGGGGAGAGATACCCAAACAGACACACAACTCCTTAGTTTCACCCTGAGGTTGTCACTTGCCTGAAATTTTATTCCCAGGCCCAGAAGAACTTGAGACAAGCCCTTTTGATTTTGTTCAGCCCTAGAGGTGCGAGCTCAAGCCTCCGTGCTGCCCTGCCAATGTGTTCTGGCCCTGTTCTGTTCCAATTTTCTTCCAGTATAGGTGTCTCTATTAAGTAAAGATTCCACAGAAATAGGAATTTGTGATGTGCAAGGTTGAAATGAATGAGTGCAAAGGAGGTCAATTTTTTTTTTCCTGTGTGAAAACCTAATACTAGATTGTAAAGGATGAGGTTTATTTTTGGCCTTTTCTTGTGCCAGGGAGGATATTTAATGGACTTTTCTGCAAGGTCAATAGGCGTATACTCAGAATGTTCCCTGTCAGCTGAAGTCAGCTGGGATCTTTCTAGATCATAGCAATTAAACAGCCAATATTTGGGCAGGTGACCTCGAAGGAAACACCAGTGATTCAGTAGGTGTGGTCCTCCCCTCTGAGTCAGTGCTGAAGTGTGACGCCAAACGATGGTGTGTTGCTGGAGGACAGGATTTTTATTTGAAATATTGAAGCCAACTTGAGCATTTGTGGCTATTTAAGATCACATGGTATTTTACTGGATGGTAATCCACTTAAGATTTATTTAGTTAGCCTCCTATATTGCTTCTGCCACTCATTGTCAGGAGGATGCTCCTTTCCTTGCCTAAAGCTTTCAGAACTAGCAAGTTGCTCTAATTGAGGGACCCCAAAAGGATATTTTTAGGGTGGAATTAAGAGGCCCAGAATTGTATTCTGTGGATTTCTTGTGTCAGTTCAGGATCCGTTTACGTTTCAGGCTGTGTATGCAAGAGTATTTTCACCAAAGCATGACAACCTTTGGCTTAGAGGACAAATTTCCTTTCAGAGCATTTTAAGGATATAAAATCCATCCAATCATCCGGTCCAAGAGCCAGTGTTAACTTGGATGGGGGATGCTGGTGAGGGGCAGCTTCTGTTCTGAGGTGAAGGCTGAGTGGATGTGATGATCTCTCTTGAGCAAATACATAATAATTGTGAAGATATGTGGAAAACTTTTCTTTCTGCTCCACAGGGCAGACCGAATCACAAGGGAGAATGGGAGAGCAATATAATAAGTGATCTATAATAACACTTCAGTCTGTTGTACATAGCAGAACATCTTGTTTGTCTCATAGACTTGTTTCCTGAAATAAGAGGCACTTTGAGACACCATCCTTCCCCAAGGCTTTCACTGCCAGCCACATGTGGGAGGCTTAAGGGATGCTCAGTAGCACCCACAACACTCCATTGCCTCAGAACATTATAATAAACCCTTTCTCCTTGTGTTGTTTCTTGCAGGTAAACTATGACCACTTTACTATTAGCGTTTGTGTGTTTGCAAGTCATCACCTCAGCCATCTCTGTGGAGGTCTCAGGTAGGTGCTCCAGAGTGTGGGAAACTGGGACTGGTCCATGTTCTGCACTCTGGTCCCATCCCTGAGTATGCGCAGCTGCCAGAAACAAGTGTACCCAAGATCTGTTCTGTGTACACACAGGGCTCTTCTATTTGGGTGACTGTTGAGCCATAACCTATCACTGTTCTTGTGCTTGGGGAGCCAGACAAAGGCAGATTTATGGGGAAACTATGGGGGTTTGAGCATTCCCCTTTTTCAACCCTATCAGGTGTGATTTCATAGCATAGGCAGCAGCTACACTGAAGTAGAGCCCTTCATTCCCTTCAGTCCCACATCCAACACTGGTCCAAATCCCCAATGCAACCATGGTACAAGGATCACAGTTGTAACTTCCCTTTCTGCAAGTTATTTTCAGCAGATGAGACCAAAAAGAGTATGTCTGAATATGTCAGTACAGGTTTGCAAAGCAGATCTAGGCTATGGAAGCACTGAATCTTTTGGATTAAACATGTTATTGATGTAACTATTGCTTTGTTTGGGAACTGGCAGATGGTAGCGATGGCCTGGAAGTGAAGATACCTGAGCAGTCTCCCCTGCGTGTTGTCCTGGGAAGCTCCCTGAACATCCCCTGTTACTTCAACATCCCAGAGGAACAGGACACCAGTGTTCTGCTGAACCCACGGATCAAATGGAGCAAGCTCTCAAACGGGACCGAAGTTGTCTTGCTGGTGGCCACTGGTGGGAAAATCCGTCTCAACACCGAGTACAGAGAGGCGATCTCTTTGCCCAATTACCCTGCCATCCCCACCGATGCCACCCTGGAAATCAAGGCACTGAGATCCAACCACACTGGGATTTATCGCTGTGAAGTGATGTATGGGATTGAGGACAGACAAGACACAATAGAGGTCCTAGTGAAAGGTGAGATCCTGACCTTGATCTTTCCTCTCAAGATCCTGCTGCCAAGTCTGGGCAGAAGGGAGGAAGAAATAAATGGACAGAGGAGATACTTCTGTCCCCATAGGCATAGACCCTTTCAGTCAGGTCACAGATAAGGCAATGGGTAGGTGAGCAGAAGCCATGGGACAGGCATCTATTTTAGTAGGCTAGGACCAGACTAAATAAACCATTAAAATGAGTCATAGCAGAATATATGGCAAAAAAAATTACTCTTCTGGCAGAAGGTGAGTTACAGAGACAGAGAGACGACGTACTTGGCAGGAGGTGGTAGTGGATATGCTGAGCTGTTACTCAGAGGAGTGAAGCTGGAACAGGGCAGTTCTAAGGCCTTTTATTTCTTCCAAACATTTTAGGAGAAGGGATGCCCTCAGCTGGAGAATTGGTCTTTTCTGGAAAAAAAATCCCCATCATCTTACAAAGCCCATCCTAGTAATAAGTAGATAAAATAGAAGTTTCTTAAAGAAAGAGAAGTATCTTTCTTTATAGTGTTTTTTGCTTTCAGTGTAGGTTAGGGGGACAGCTTCCAATACAGCAGTTAACCACAGCTCACATGCACTGGAGTACATACATTACTCCTGGTGAATTTTCCACTTGACTTAAAGCCCACTCATGCCAGACCAGAGTGGTACTGATAGCCATCTTCTGAAGATCCCTGCTCATCAAAAAAAATTGTCTTAGATACATTTGCAGCAGATCTGGAGATTTTAAGTGTATTTGCCTCTTGTTATTGTTGCCTGGGTGCTTGTGCAGCATTTGACACTCTGCACCCCTGGTTCTGAGTAGGATCTTGGGGGGTGGCAGCTTTCAAACAACCCCTGCTCTGCCCCACTGGCTGACTTCTGAACTGTGCATTTAAAACTGCACAGAGCTGTCTCAGGGAAGTATTGACTCCTCCTGATGGTGATACATCTCTGTGTTTGAGGTGATGGGTTTCCTCCCACTGTTCACCCCACTGTTCAGGTACTGGATTTTAAAGTACTGTGGCTTTGTTACAGCACCACGGGAGAGCAGTCGCTGTCCTAGGTCACCAAAGTGCTCCACAAGATCCTGTGCCCATCAAGTCCCATTTGGCTTCAGGTGCTCAAATACAGACAATCAGCATAAATATTTTGAGTTGACATGTAGTTCTTTGAATCTGTCACTTCTTTGGAAGGAAAGGTGCTGGCTGTTCTATAGCAGATGTTTGACTGATGGCCATTGTGTTTTCCAGGCATCGTATTCCACTACAGAGCAATCTCCACAAGGTACACCTTGAACTTTGAGAAAGCAAAGCAGGCCTGTATCCAGAACAGTGCTGTCATTGCTACTCCTGAGCAGCTGCAAGCTGCCTATGAGGATGGGTACGAGCAGTGTGATGCTGGCTGGCTGGCTGATCAGACTGTCAGGTAATGAACAGTGGGGGGAAAGTCACAGCAGGTTGCTAGGGAAAGACTTCTGCAATGAAGCCACTGACTGAAAATGGTTGAGAAACAGTTGCTAAATAGCAGGTGTTGTAATGGCTGGTGTGCAGAGGGAGGTGGTGGATTGCAAGTCCAAGGTGGTGACAGCTAAGTAGACAATGGTTTAATCCCGACCCTTCATTCTGAAAAAATCAGATGCTCTGCCAAGATACATGAGTGTGGCTCAGCTGTACTAAGTGGGGCATTCCCCCAGTGCTGTCTTTGGACTATCAGAGGGAAGGGCAGGACACCAGATCAGTCCTACCTTGTCCATGATTTAGGAAAAGCCATCAATCATAATGCTGTGCAGTACTTCTGTGGAGCTCCCTTACAGTCTCACTGCAGCTGCCAGGGTCTTGCTCCTCCACTACTTACACACCCTTTCTCCCAGGTACCCTATCCACTGGCCCCGGGAACGCTGCTACGGTGACAAGGATGAATTTCCAGGAGTGAGGACCTATGGTGTCCGTGAGCCAGATGAAACTTATGATGTTTACTGCTATGCAGAGCAAATGCAAGGTGATTTGGGGCTGTTATTGTTACTAGATGTGGAAAGTTCTGATCATGCCTAGACTGGGCAACAGTAAACACAGAGGCAAAGGGTCTGGAAACAAGACATATTAAAGATGGAAAAAAACGTATCCCAGCAAGGCCAGACATTCTCTACTGTCTCTTTGTTAGACCTCGGTCAATTTTAATGTCAAATGACTAATGCAGTATAAAAGGTGGAGTCCATCTAACCTCCACCAGAGTCCATGCCACCTTGCATGTCTCTGGTCATCCATTCAGAGGAGTCCATCACCCATATCAAAATATTTCTCCACTGAAATATTCAACACATCAGAACTGAAATTATCTTCCCCTTGCCACGTGATCCCAGTTTGTATGGTATGTTTTGCTCCAGTCTATATCTGGTCTGTAACTCGCCCTTACTTATGGTCTTTACAGACTGTCACCAATATGGGGTTGCAGTTCAGCTGTAATACACAGCATGTATGTAATATGTATATCTTCTCATCCTACCTAGACTCTGAGGAGTGGGAAGAGGAGAAAAAGGGAACTGGGGTAAAGTTGTACAGCTAATTATGAGGAGAGGCTGAGGGAGCTGGGGCTGTTCAGCCTGAAGGAGACTCAGGGGAGACCTCATGAAAGGTAGTTTTAGGCAGGTGGGTTCTGGACTCTTCTTCTAGGCAACCACTGACAGAATGAGAGGGCATGGCCTGAAGCTGCATCATGGGAGGTTTAGGTTGGATATTAGGAATCACTTCCTTATGGAAAGGGTAATTAGACACTGGAATGGCCTGCCCAGGGAAGTGGTGGAGTCACCATCCCTAGTGGTGTTTAAGGAAAGATTGAATGTGACACCTAGTGACATGGTCTAGCTGGGTGTCATGGTGTCAGGTCTTAGGCTGGACTTGATGATCTCAAAGATCCATTCCAGCCTCAACAAGAATTCCGTGTCATTCCTGTGATAACGGCTGGTGTCACTGCAGGTAAGGTTTTCTACGCCACCGCCCCTGAGAAGTTCACCTTCCCAGAAGCTTTTGACAAGTGCCGCAGTCTGGGAGCCCGTCTGGCCACCACGGGGGAGCTGTACCTGGCCTGGAAGGACGGCATGGACATGTGCAGCGCGGGCTGGCTGGCCGACCGCAGCGTCCGCTACCCCATCTCCAGAGCAAGGCCCAACTGTGGGGGCAACCTGCTGGGCGTGCGGACTGTGTATCTGTACCTCAACCAGACGGGATACCCGCACCCCGACTCTCGCTACGATGCCATCTGCTACAGTGGTGAGTGTGCCAGGGCCGTGGGACTGAGTGATCTATCTCTACATATCAGCAAGCAGGAGCTCCTTGGCCAGACCTAGCCAATTGCTTTTTAATTACTTTTTTTTTTTAAGGGTAGGGGGGAAGCAGGTTTGGTTACTTAGTCCCCTCTTGGTGTTCAGGTAGGAAGTAGGTCTAGAAAATGCATGGATGCATCACCTTTACAGGGCGGAGGGGTGTGAAGAAGTGGGTGTAACCCTGTCCTCTCCAGTCCTCCCATAATTTCCAGCCTTGGTAGCTCTGCTGGAGACATGCAGCAGGGCTCAGGTGCTCCATCTACAAGACTTGGAATAGTGGAGATGGAAGAGAAGTAAACAGAGGCCAGGTCTGACCCTGAAGATGTGTAGAGTGCTGTGATGTGGTACAGACAGGTGCCTGAGTTTCCACACTGGGGTAAATCAGAGACTGGAGCACTCTCTGGCAATCCAAATGGGGCAAAATTGCACCTAGGCAGTCGAGAGTATCCCAGCTACTCCTTCTTTCTTCTAACTGCACACTCCTCCCTGCAGCAATAAGCAGGCAGAGTGCAGTGGTCTCTTCAGATCAGCTAGAAGCTAACGTTAAAATAGGATTATCCTCTAAAAAAAAATAACATATTATTTTAAAATACATTTTTAAACCCTTTTGATACAGACCTACAGTGGCCAGCTGTGTGCATGGTCAATGTGTCAGGAGGCCCTGTCAAGCCTCCCAGATCCCTCAGAGGCATACAGCTACATGGCCAAGCTAAAGACTGTCCCACCAAGCCACAAGGCTCCTGGGTATCTCAAGCTATGCATCTGAAACTGCTGAGTACACCTAGTCCTTGTTTGAGCAGCTCTATCTAATTCTCTGAACCCCTTGAGGTCTAGGACGTACTGTCTGAAATGAACTAGCAGGAAAATGGAATTGGAAATAAGTAGAGCAGGGAAAGCAGTGTTAGGGAAAAAGCCTGATGGTGTCTCATAATCTGTCCCTCCGCAGCCAAGACCTGCTTTGTTGCATATCCAAGATATCCCCGACCTCCCTCACCTGCCCAGATCTGTTTTATGCTTCTCTTTAAACCCCTCTCCTTGCTTTAGGCTGACCTGCTCAGTGGCATGTTAAACCTGTTCTCCTTCACCCAAGGGATGTGCCTTGAGCAGAAAAGTTATTTAGGAAAGGAAAGGTGAGAGTTTTTTGAATGTATCAGTGGCCTTGGCTGTCTTGGAGACAGGGTTAGAATGCTTATATGTGATTAGCTCTTAAGTTGTTGCCTGGGCAGAGCAGAAGGAGATCATGATCCTGGTGGGACTTGAGTGTGAGGATCCAGCACCCAAACTCTCCTATTTCCCTCCGGCCACCTTAAATTCCTTGCGGCAGGCACTAGAGGTCAGTGCAGACTTGGATATGGGCAAGGTGTTCCAGGGAGGAGAGCAGGCAAAGTCCTCTCTGATTTACCAGCTGTAGAGCATGCGGTGGCCCATCACCTCTGACTCAAGAGCATGCACGTCGTGCTGGGATGTTCTAGAGAGCCCTACTGGAAGAAGCAAAACCACTTATTTTACCAGACTGTCATGATTTCCTTGCTCCTTCCAGAGCCAGGAAGCACCCAGCTTCTTCTTGGAGGCAGCACCAGTGCAGTGAACCTTGCTAGACTGACCATGTCCTCTCTGTCTGCTGCTTTGTGTCCTGATGTAGGGGATGATGTTGAGACTCTTGTCCCGGGGCAGTTCATCGACGAGACAGGAAGTGAGCTGGGCAGCGCTTTCACTGTCCAGACAGTCACCCAGACCGAGGTGGAGCTGCCTCTGCCACACAATGCCACAGAGGAGGAGGCTCGTGGCAGTATTGCCACCCTGGAGCCCATTGAGATCACACCTACTGTCACTGAGCTGTATGAGGGCTTCACTGTCCTGCCTGAGCTCTTCACCACCAGTGTCACAGTAGAAACAGCTACCCCAGAAGAGGAGAATGTGACCAGGGGGGATGTCACAGGGCTGGGGGCTGTACCTGTGGAGATTACCACCATGGCCGTAGGCACTACCATCAGCATGGAAACGGCAGAGGTGAGCTCAGTGGAAGAGGTTGTGGGGGTGACTGCCACACCAGGACTGGAGTCTGCCTCACCATTCACTGTAGAAGAACAACTCGTGCAAGTGACAGCAGCTCCCGGCATTGGTCTCCTCCCTGAGCAGCCTATCTCTCCCACGGGTAAGTCACTAAGACTCCAAGAAGCCTGAAGATCAGTTTCCCCTATAGGTAACCATTCAGCTGAAAACAGCCTGAGGTCTTTCCATCACAAAGGGCATTCAGGTCCCCAGAGGTCTGCAGGCTTCTCTGGGGACAGGGGCAGGCTGAGCACCTCCACAGTGATAAGACAGGAGGGGTGAGGAGGAGGCTTTGAGCCACCCCCCCCGTCATGTGTTGAAAAGGGTTCAGATGGTTGGTGCTTGGTGCTGCAGCAATCACAACCTGGCCTCCCATGTACATCTGGATTTAGGGAAGGGGAAAGTCAAGGTAAGATCGTAGAGGAGGGCTAAAGGGATCCTCAGAAGATAACCCTCAGTGCCAGTGGAGTTCATTAAATGATACATCTCCATCAAAGTGGTTTTGACAGCCACAAATCCTTGGATTGGTGTTGGGAAGACCCTTTCTGGTCATGCACCTCAGTGGAGGGAGGATCCAATATCTGCTGTCTCACCACAGCTTCTCCTCCTCCAGGTGTGGTGTTTCACTACCGTGCTGCTACCAGAAGATATGCCTTCTCCTTCGTCCAGGCCCAGCAGGCCTGCCTGGAGAACACCGCAGTGATCGCCACTCCGGAGCAGCTCCAGGCTGCCTACGAGGCTGGCTTTGACCAGTGCGATGCCGGCTGGCTGCGGGACCAGACAGTCAGGTACAACTGTATTGGCCTGGGGACAGTCAGGTACAACTGTATTGGCCTGGGGACAGTCAGGTACAACTGTATTGACCTGAGGAAGACACCTCTGAAAATTGCTATTCAGCCATGAAATTGAGGCTTTACTCTGGGCTGTCCTGTTGCTTTGCTCATCAGCATCTAAAGCCTTCCTGACCTTAGGCTGTCTCCAGGCCATGATACCTAGTGGCCAATAGGCCTGTTCTACCTGTTTCCTAACCTGTGTATGCATCCTACAGTGGTGAGCTCCCTTGGCAGGTAGGAAAAGTGGAGGAATGTTTGTATTCATTACCTCAAGCTGGATATGGAGTTGTTTTCAATACATGCTGTGGGCTCCAAGCACCTCTAATTGTTGGTGTTCTGCTCCCAAGTACATCAAGGTTCTTCAGTCCAGGGTACATAAGGCTGACCTTGGGTTCCCCCCTCTCTTCTTTTAATAGGTATCCCATTGTGAATCCCCGGAGTAACTGCCTAGGAGACAAAGAGAACTCCCCAGGCGTGCGGTCATATGGCATGCGCCCGGCCTCAGAGACCTATGATGTGTACTGCTACATTGACAGGCTCAAGGGTATGTTTTCCCCTTCTTCTGGAGCAAAAACATGCCTCACACCTCCACATCTGCATGCACGGCTGGGATGCAGCGACTCAGGCCTGTTTTCTCTTCCCATCCCTCAGGTGAGGTGTTCTTCGCAACCCAGCCAGAGCAGTTCACCTTCCCAGAAGCTCAGCAGTACTGTGAGAGCCAAAATGCCACGTTGGCCTCAGTTGGCCAACTCCACGCTGCCTGGAAGCAGGGCCTGGACAAATGCTATGCTGGCTGGTTAGCCGACGGCAGCCTTCGCTACCCCATCGTGAGCCCCCGGGCTGCCTGCGGCGGAGATGTGCCTGGAGTGAGGACCCTCTACCAGCATCACAACCAGACGGGCTTTCCCCACCCTCTGTCCCGGCACCATGCCTTCTGCTTCAAAGGTACATCCCTCTCTTTGTAAGGAGTGAAGACCCATCTCCTCGGGGAAGGGGATTTTGCAGGGGAGGTTGGGCACACTGAGGTGCCAGTTTGGGTGAAGCACATCACCAGCATCTTGAGAAACTCCCTCCAATACCTTTTTGTTTTAGGTCTGCCACCTGTGGAGGAGGAGGGGGTCACCTCTTTCTTTGATGATGTGCTGGCAACCCAAGTGATCCCTGGAGTGGAGGGAGTACCCTCTGGGGAGGAGGTGACCGCGGAGACAGAGTTTGCCACTCAGCCTGAGAATCAGACAGCCTGGGGAACAGAGGTCTTTCCAACCGATGTGTCACTGATCTCAGGTAGGTCAGAGCTTCCACACCTCCTAGGTCATGCTTGAATAGTGGTGTAGGGGTGAGACACTCACAAAATAATTGTGCTGTTTCCTTGCTGAAGGGAATTCCCTCTAAACCTAGATTATTATCATCATATTTGAAAAGTCTGAGGCTGTGCATGCAGGGGGAGCTACGTGTGTGTATTTATTGAACTTTTGTCTAGAACTGAACTAAATGACCAGCAGACTGGCACACATGGCATTGCCAGAGCACCTTGCAGATTATGTTGTTGTGTATCCAGAATGGGGAAGGCAGGCTAGAATCAGATCTCAGGCCATGGTTTCTAAGGAGGATAGAGCTGAAGCATGGTCAGAGTAGCACCTTATCTTTCACTTGTTGCTTCCAAGGAAGCAGTAATTTGGTTTTGGTACTTGGAAACTGGTATCACTGTTGTCATTGTCCCATGTCAGAAGATTTAATATTCTGTCAGTTTCACAGAGATGTTTAATTTATAGTTGTTTAAGAGATAATATTCAGTAACAAATTTGAAGGGACCAAACTATATCTGCAGTCACAAAGGACTGTGTGCCTTCATCCCAAAGGCATTTATGTCAATCGGGAAATTGTCAATTGCTTATTTTAAAACAATGTAGTAGATAATTTTCCTATCTCACTCTGTTTGTTTTTGGTTTTTGTTTTGTTTTTTTCAGAGAGTCCATCTGCTTTTCCTCCAGCTACTGTACTACCAGAAGAAACAAGCACCAATGCTTCCATCAGTGAAGTGCCAGGGGATGTGACTGAATCTGGAGAACATCAAGTCAGTGGTGAATCTTCAACATCTGTGTGGGTATCCAGAGTCCCAGATACAAGCGCAGAACCAACCTCTGGAGGTTTTGAACTTAGTGGAGAACACTCAGGGATTGGAGAAAGTGGATTACCATCAGTAGACCTGCATGCCAGTGGCTTTCTACCTGGAGAAAGCGGGATACCCTCAGGGGACCTGAGTGGCATGCCTTCTAGCATCATTGACACCAGTGGCTTATCTTCTGCAGAGGAAGGCATATCAGTGTCTACTTCAAGGATACCAGAGATCAGTGGGATGCCATCTGGAGTGGAAAGCAGTGGGTTGCCTTCTGGATTTAGCGGTGAAATCTCAGGCACTGAGCTAGTCAGTGGCATGTCATCTGGAGAGGAAAGTGGACTTGCCTCTGGTTTTCCTACTATCTCTCTTGTGGATACCACATTGGTGGAAGTTGTCACAACAGCACCAGAACAGCGACAGGAAGGAAAAGGATCCATTGGAGTGAGCGGTGAAGGAGATCTGTCAGGGTTCCCATCCACTGAGTGGGACATTAGTGGTGGAGCCCAAGGGTTACCCTCAGGAGCTGAGATCAGCAGGGAGCCCTCTGGAGGGTCTGAGCTCAGTGGGGAGCCTTCTGGGGTGCCTGAGCTCAGCGGGCAACCCTCTGGAGGGTCTGAACTCAGTGGGGAGCCTTCTGGGATGCCTGAGCTCAGTGGGGAGCCCTCTGGAGGGACTGAACTCAGTGGGGAGCCTTCTGGGGTGCCTGAGCTCAGTGGGGAGCCTTCTGGGGTGCCTGAGCTCAGCGGGGAACCCTCTGGAGGGCCTGAGCTCAGTGGGGAGCCTTCCGGGGTGCCTGAGCTCAGAGGGTTGCCCTCAGGACTGGATGTTAGTGGAGAGCCATCTGGAACACATGAGGTCAGTGGCCTGGTGGACCTAAGCGGCCTTACCTCTGGTATGGATGGGAGCAGCGAGGCCTCGGGCATTACCTTTGTAGATGTCAGCTTGCAGGAAGTGACAACCCCCTCAATCAGGGGAGCAGAAGCAAAAGAGATCTTGGAATTCAGTGGATTACCTTCAGGAGGTGAAGATGCTTCAGGCATGGTGTCTGGGAGTTTAGACATCAGCGGAGAGCCTTCTGGGCATGTAGACTTTGGTGGGAGTGTTTCTGGAGTGCTTGAGATGAGCGGACATTCAAGTGGAGTGATTGACAGCAGTGGAGAAGTCTCTGGAGTTGATGTGACCAGTGGCCTGCTGTCTGGAGAGGCAAGTGGACTCACCTCTGGCTTTTCCACAGTCTCTCTTGTGGATACTACTTTGGTGGAAGTTGTTACACAGGTATCAGTTGCACAAGAGGTGGGAGAAGGGCCATCTGGGATGATAGAACTCAGTGGACTTCCTTCTGGAGACAGAGGACTATCTGGTGAAGGGTCTGGAGCTGTGGAGACTAGTGGATTTCCTTCAAGGATAGGAGACTTCAGCGGAGAATCATCTGGGATCCCTTATGTCAGTGGAGACACTTCTGGAGCTGCAGATCTAAGTGGACAATCTTCAGCAGTGACCGATATTAGTGGGGAGAGCTCAGGGTTTCCTGAAGTCACTTTAGTCACTTCTGATTTAGTAGAAGTTGTGACAAGACCAACAGTATCACAGGAACTGGGTGGAGAAACAGCTGTCACATTTCCCTACAGTTTTGGGCCAAGTGGTGAGGCCTCTGCATCTGGTGAACTAAGTGGGGAAACTTCTGCATTGCCAGAAAGTGGCATAGAAACATCAACAGCTTATGAAATCAGTGGTGAAACTTCTGCATTTCCTGAAACTAGTATAGAAACATCCACAATTCAAGAAATCAGTGGGGAAACATCTGCATTTCCTGAAACTAATGTAGAAACATCTGCAATTCATGAGATCAGTGGGGAGACATCTGCATTTCCTGACTTTAGCATAGAAACATCCACAATTCAAGAAATCAGTGGAGAAACATCTGCATTACCTGAAATTATCATAGAAACATCTACAAGTCAAGAAGCCAGGGGTGAAACATCTGGCTATCCTGAAATTATCATAGAAACATCCACAATTCAAGAAGTAAGTGGGGAAACCTCTGCATTTCCTGAAAGTAGCACAGAAACATCAACAATACAAGACATCAGTGGGGAAACATCTGGATTTCCTGAAATTAGAATAGAAACCACCACGAGTCAAGACATCAGTGGGGAAACGTCTGCATTCCCTGAAATTAGAATAGAAACATTCACAAGTCAAGAAGCCAGGGGTGAAACATCTGGCTACCCCCAAATTACCATAGAAACATCCACAGTGCATGAAACCAGTGGAGAAGCATCTGCTTTTCCTGAAATTAGCATAGAAACTTCCACAGTCCATGAAACCAGTGGAGAAATATCTGCTTTTCCTGAAATTAGCATAGAAACTTCCACAGTCCATGAAATTAGTGGAGAAAGTTCTGCATTTCCCGAAATAAGAATAGAAACATCCACAAGTCAAGAAGCCAGGGGTGAAACATCTGCCTATCCTGAAATTAGCATAGAAACATCCACAGTGCATGAAACCAGTGGGGAAACATCAGCTTTTCCTGAAATCAGCATAGAAACTTCCACAGTCCATGAAATCAGTGGGGAAACCTCTGAGTTTCCTGAAATTAGAATAGAAACGTCCATGAGTCAAGAAGCACAAGGTAAAACATCTGCATTTCCTGAAATCAGCATAGAAACATCCACAGTCCACGAAATCAGTGGAGAAACATCTGCATTCCCTGAGATTAGAATAGAAACACCAACAAGTCAAGAAGCCAGGGGTGAAACATCCGCCTATCCTGAAATTATCATAGAAACATCCACAGTTCAAGAAGTAAGTGGGGAAACCTCTGCATTTCCTGAAATTAGAATAGAGACATCCACAAGCCAACAGGCTTGGGATGAAACATCTGCATTTCCTGAGACTAGCATAGAAACATCCACAGTCCACGAAGCCAGTGGAGAAGCACCTGCAGCGCCTGCTGCTAGCATCGAAACAGCTGCCACATCTTTGGCCACTGGTGAACCCTCTGGTACTCCCAAGGAGAAGGAAATTCCCGATGCAGCATCTGGAGCTGTGACACACTCGATCACAGGCGTTTCAGGGGAAAGCTCTGTCCCAGACGTTGTAATTAGTACCAGTACCCTAGATGATGAACCAACACAGGGACCCGGGAACCCTGAAGAGGCTCAGCTCAAAATAGAACCCTCCCATCCCGCGGTGTCAGGACAAGAGACAGAGACAGCTGTTGTTCCAGACAACCCCCATCTGCTGGCCACCGCTACTGCTGCCATGCCTCAAGTTTCACAAGAAGCCATAGACACATTAGGACCCACTACAGAAGGTACTGTCTTTTTCTTGTATAGAAGGGAATGTATTAGGGAAAGGAAGGGAAGGAGGGAGGGGCACAGCTGTCACTTTTTTGCTTCTACAGAAGAGAACATTAAGATGGAAACAGACTTGAGCAGAATATTATTGTGGTGGGAAGTGATAAACGTGGGGATTTTCACAGGTTGTGTTCAAGAGCTTCTGTCTTAACAAACTGCCTGTGTATGGGCAGGTAATGCAATTATCCACACCCTATCACTGCATCCCCAGAAGCCTCCAGGACCTCCCTTCTCCATTCCCATGGCAATTACATGCCACTGGGGAGAGCAGCAGAGGACCAGTTCAGGGAAGCACCAAGAGATGTGTATCTGGCCTTCCCTTGCTGCACCATAGCAGTAGGCACCAGTTGCTTCTCTGAATTGCTGTTCCTAGTGGTCCCAGCTGCATCCCAGCCACAGTGAGCAGCCCAGTGGCACTGGTACCTGCCAGGAACATGATGGAGGCATCATCTGTTTGTGCTCCCTGGGATACCCATGTCATCCATGGGGCATAAGCCAGCTCTCCCCTCTGTACTGCCAGAGGTGAGGGCCTGAAAAAGAGTATTTTGTGAATGGTCAGAGAGCTGCTGTGACCAAGCCCCTGGGTGTGATAGAGCTGGGGAAGGCATAAGGGCATTCACACCCCCTCTGAAATGGCTCTAATGGCTGTTATCTAGAGAAAACAGTATTTTTTTTCTTCTCACATGGAAAAAACAGCAAAGAGAGTTCCATCCACCCTGGCTAGTGGATGCAGCTGAGAAGTTGGATAAGATGGGCTGGAAGTCTCTGTTCTGTTTGTTTCTCTTTCTGTGCTGTGTTGACTTGATGCCTGTATCTGAGCACTTGCTCCAGAGCAGGAGGTTGGTGATCAGCAGCTTTGCAGTGCCAAGGGGTAAAAGGCAAAGCAAGCCAGCTGGAGACAAAATTATCTGCTCTCAGCATCATTTGCACAGAGCACAACGTTTGCATCGAGCAAACTGCTCTGATCCCTTTGGCACAGAGCATGGCTGCCCTCTGATCTGTGTCTTACACTGCTCCCTGCAGCTGGAATAGGCTAAATGTGTCAGACCATGCTCAGAGCATCACTACCTTTTGGCAGCCCCACTGATAAATGCCCTTCCTTCCACCCTGCCCCTTTTTGGCTTGTCAGTGCTCTGTCTTCAGTATGAACCCTTGCTGCCAAGTACAAACAGACACAATATTTAAATCTGGGTAACCATTTATGGTGAAAACACTCTGCTGGCTTTCTGATGAGCATCTCTCAAGCAGTGTTCTTATGCTGTGGACTCATTAAGATGCTGAAATGAGAAAATGGGACACTGTGGTTGCTGGTGGCTGCTCCTTGACCAGGGGAGGAGCCCAGTCCCAGTAACACAGGATGTCCCATGACATTCCTGGCCATAGCTTGGTTTCACTTTGCTGCAGTGAGGTGCAGGCTCCTGTGGACAGGCTCCATATGAAAACCATCAAGGCTTGTGCTGTTGTCTGAAGGACCTACATACGCTCAGTTCTCAATGAGCCACATGTTCATGTAGGACATGTTGCTCAAGTATGGTACAAAATGTATGTGCTAAGAGATTTGCTCAGTTCCTTCTAGCAAAAGTAATGTCAGTCCCACTCCCCACACCACCTCCAAACTGCTTCTTTTTGGTTAATTTACACTATTCAGTGTAGGTAGCTGTGGACTCAGTTAAGGGTCTGTTAAGTGCAGGGCTTTGTGAAGCTCAGATTGGTTTCTATCATTTCCATCCCCAAAGTGTTTTGAATGAGTCACTGCATTTCCCTCTGCGTCACTTTTCTCCCTCTCAGAAAACAGGTAATCACAACACTTTGTTCCATCCTGCTCATAAAACATTGAGGTCCTCTCAGTCTCTGCACAGGAGTGGGTGAGGGCACATCATCAGGGCTGTTCCCACAGTGCTGGTCCATCCTGGCTCAGTGTCCAGGGCTTGGCAGGATGCTGCAGGAGCTGCTCACACAAACACCCTCCTTGCACACCTAATGGGCTCTGCTTTTGTGCCATGCCTGCTGCCACATGCAAGCCTGGAGATGAACAGAAGCCAGCAAAGGCAAGGTTGAAGAGGAGGAAGCAAACTAGCCAGTGAGGCTCATCAGAAGAAAAAAAAAGGCTTTAAAAAAACCACGGGCCTCAAAGTATGGCTTAATTTCCCTTTATTTCCCTGCTTTTTCTTTTTATAAATTACCCACAAAGCGATTGCCAGATTCTTTGAAGAGTTTGTTAGCCAACATTCTTGTGAAGCATTCTGAAAGAAAACCATGTGTTCAGCAACTCATGTGTGAAAAAGCTTGAAAAAATGTTCTGAAATTGGAACATGTTGTGTATTTGCAAGTCAGAGAGATGACGATGTAGCAGCTGGGGTTTCTTAGCAGGTGACAGGGAGAGGTAAGTGACAGCTGCATGAAGTTTAATTGTAGACTCTTTATAAACTAGAGATGAGCTGCAGGACACATGTGGCTGGCACTCCCACCAGGGAAAGTATTCTAGGCTAAAACTTCTTTTATTGGTAAGCTTCTTTACTACAGTGTCCCTATAGGGTTAAATGCAGTTCTGGTCGGGGGCTGAAGGAAGCTCATCCAGGTAGCAAGAAAGTGTATTGACCATGAACTTGCAACACCTCTGAAACAAGGTGAATTTCTAGAGAATTAGAGCAGTGATGACAAAAAAAGAAAAATGAAATTAGAAGAGAAAAAGAAAAAGAAAAAAAGAAAAATATCTCAGATTTCCTTTTTTGGGTCATTACTCTTTACAGTGCTCTGGGGATTGTGAACATGGAAAATCTACAAGGAAGATTCCATAGGCTGGAACCCAAAATGCTGTTTCCCATATTGTGTCTGTCTTTTTACCCAAAACCTCCCATTTTTGAAATTTAGCTCATTCAAAAAGATCAGCTCCAACGTCTGTGCCTTGTATTGTGCTCAGAGTTTGAAGGCTGTAAGGGATACCCATTAATTGTAATTAATGTTGGCTAACAGAAGCAGAGTGAAGCAAGTTCAGCTTACAGAAGGAGCTCAGAGAGGGCAGCAGGGAGTCCTGTGTCTGTTGCCCTCTTGTCCTGTCGTTGAAAGATTCTGGTTGGATCCAGCAGCCTTTTAGTAGGATGATTTAAGAAGAATGTTATTTTCCTGCTCTGCTGTAGTCTTTATTTCTCTCCAAAAGCCAGAGCCAGAAGCAGAAGACCAAAGATTAACACTTGGAGTGCCAGTATTTTTTAGTATTTAACCAAATTGAAGGCTACAAATGCAGATATCTTTAGTCAGCAGTTTGATTCCTCTCTGAGGACAGGAACCCCACAAGCTTGAAGAATTGTCCATAGGCTTGGCTTCTTCATCCAGAGTTTTGCCAACTCAGCGGGTCTTTCAGCTTCTGGTAACATTTGAAGACAAATAATTATTAGCTGAAAAAAGCATGCTGGCACTTCAGTGAAAGGCTGTGGTTTGGAGCACTCTGACCAGTCAATGACTTATAAACTTCACTCCAGTTGGGGGGAAAAAAAAAAAAAAAAAGAAGAGAAATGTGCTGCAATTGCAGCTATTTATTTTAAGTTTTGCTTGTCTTTTGAGACACAAGTTCATGAAGTCTGCTGCCTATGGCCCTGACACAGCTGAAGGTTAGAATCCAAATAAAGAAAGGTCTTGATGGATTTTTCTCATTGTTCACACACTGGAAGTACAAGGGATAGAGTTTTTTTAGTCCAGAAAAGATCAGCTCAGAAGAAAAATCACCAGAAAATACTCACCTGCTTCATAATGTTTCACTTAAGACAGAATGAAGAGTGTGTTCTCAAGGAGATACAGGTACAAGTCCTGACTGAGAGACAATCAAAAGCACAGACCATTTGTGTCTGGCCAGATGATTTGATGTCCAAATTTCCTGAGCTCTCTTTCCATGAAAGTGTTGGACAAATAAAAGGTGCCAGCAGATCAACAGGTTCTCCTGGAAATTTGATGTTCTCCCATTGAATATAGCTTTTTAAGGCTGTGGCAATATCTACCCCTTCTGCTGCATGGAGTCTTCAGTTTAATTATTGTAGTTAATTATTTTAATGACTTAATTGCACATCATAATTCACTAGCTGGCTATGTAATGTTCAATGCTAGCATTTTACTTAAATTGTGAGAGAACTGTTTTTCCCAACTCCTCCTTTTCTTTTCTTGTAGGAGTCACCCTACAATTGCTCCAATGTTTTTCTTTCCATTTGAGCTATTGGATTGGCACTTCAAACTTCCCAGGGGTCTCTGAAAAGAAAATTTAATTTGTACCTGTATTATTATTTTTTTCCTCAGTCTCTAGAATATAATTATCTAGCTGGTCTCTGAGTCCCTGTTTGGATAATTGCTCTTAGAAGGAGGCTCGTAAAAAAATTATGAGTGGCACAGGAGGGACTGTTGGACACCCTGAACATGCCTTTTCTTTCTGTCTTCCCTTCTGCAGAACAGAAACAGGACTTCAAATTCTAGGATATATTTCAAAACTGGTTACTCACAGCTGCAGAACTACACAGTCTGTTCAGGTTTGGGTGATAACATCCACTCTGTTCACAAGCTGCTTGTCCTCAGTAGCTGTCTTAAGAACAAAGCTGACCTTGTTTAATGGGTGGATGCTCTTGCTCTTCTTCCACAGACTGTCACTGAGACAAATGTACAGGCTGTATTGTTTTAAGGAGTATTGTCTTCATAGCTTTGGATGAAGGATTTTAATAGTATTTCCTTCTCCCCACTCACTGACACTGTGTTTGCTTTTGCCTGACATTTGCCTTCTGAGGAAAACCAGCACCAATCTCTTTCTCTTTCATTTCTAAAGGATTTCTCTTTCCAATTTCCATGATCTAGTATAGCAACATGTTTTCAAAGGCACTGGGGAGAATTCTTATGTTGTGTTTAGTTGCATCAATAAAAAAAAAAAAAGTAGTTGTGGCTAAATATAGTATGTATCTGGCAACGTAAGGGACATCTTAGGAAGAAAATGGTGAAACGAATTCAGAGTTTGCATTGTAGCTATGCAACTCCCCTTGCTTTCTCCAGCCAATAGTTTGCATCTTCCAGATGCAAGACTGTTTAGATTGGATGTTTTGGTTTAATTGTTTTTAAATAAATAATTAAATCTAGAAGTTAGACCTTGGGTCCCATCAGTAGCAAAAAATAGAAGCAGTTGTGACAATAGATATGAATAATCTTTTGCAACTTCTGGGCTATATTAACTGAAGTACCAATCGTCTTTCTAAAGAGCTGCTAATTTTGCATTATCCTCGAGAGGTGAGTTAATGATACGTTCTAAATGGGCTTCCTATTCTTGGCACCGCGAGGCATTTTCTCCCGTCTTTGTTTTAGAGCCGAGGCTCTGGAAAGCGAGAGCTGCCTCTGTTCTGCATCCCCTGTCCTTTGTCAGCGCCGGGTAATCAGAGCAGCGCTCCTGGCTTCTTGTCGCTTGATAAGCACTCGAGCTGCATCTCAAAGCAGAGCTGACTTTCCCAGTGACTGCTCAGCCAAGCAAATAAATAGCCGGTGTCTGCAGAAGAGCCCCGAGTGTCAAGGTACCTGGCAGCCAGTGCAGGGGCTTGCTCCGTCCTGGGCAGAGCTGGGGCACCCAGCATGCCACAGGCTTTTCAGCTGGCTGAAGAGCTGTGCAGTGATTTACTAACCTCATCTGCTCGGCACTCTGTGGAAGTGGACACTTTTATGGTATATAAAAAGTTATGAAGAAACTAGCCAAGCGTTACGTGATAGATGGGATTTCCTATGTTGGTTTTTGTTTTTTTTTTACTGGAGTTCACACCTCCCATAAATCCCATGGCTTAGAAGCAATATCCTAGGAAGGCCTTCAAACCGATGTTCCAGGATTTCCAGACAACATTGCTGCCAATTTTACTATTTAGAACTTACTCTTCTAAAAGATCTCCAAGAATCAGATTTTCTAGGAGGACCAGAATCAGAAACACTTCTTCCAACTCAGAGTTTCCTGATACCAGCTTGGTGACATGATTCCACAGCCAAGTGGAGACAGGGTCACTGCCTCAACAGCCCAATGGGCTGAAGGAGCAGCTTGGTATTTCTGATCATTATATGTTTAAAACATCTTCTCTTCACCCAATGGCAGCACACTTCTGGGAAGAAAACCTGTCTGTGTCTCACTTGTATTTGTTGTCTGTTTTTCCAATGCTACCCACAAGTACACACACTTTGTCTATGTGTCATATAGAAAAATATATATGTATATGTATGGAGAGATATATAACATATATATTGTCTGCAGAGATTTGTTTTTACAGCATATATAATATGTGCAATCATATTATATACAATACCTGTAAAAGGAAATTCTGTTTCACTGATATTTCTCAGCTGGAAATTTGTGGCAATAACTTTGCACTTGTGTGCCTGCTCCCTTCTCCTAGAAGACCAGGAATGGCAACCCTCAGAGAGGGTTGCTTGCTTGTCAGAAGAGATCTTGGACACATCAAATTTTAGTCCACAAAGCTGGAGACAGCTGAAGAACCATTATTCCCTGCTAAACACTGTGATTTAGCTCTCATATGTGCTTTGTTCCCACTTCTGCAGCGTGTTTTCTACTTCATATTGCTGAACAGACAAAGGAGATCCTTTCCTTACTTGTTCAGCTGGAGATCACTGCAATCAACATGAACTTCTGCTTCCACTGCTCTTGGGAAGCCCAGGGGATCTCTGGAGTTATAATCATCCTTCAGGATACCTCATTTTCCTTTATGCTTTCTATCTTCTAGGATCTCCAAAAGTGACTAACAAGCAATAGTCAGCCAAGTTCAGCCCCTCTCTTCTATTAGGTCTGTGACCCTCTGGAAAGTCTCAAATTATTTATTAGTGTCACAGAAAGAGGAATTCTCCTCATCTTACAGTGAACAAAGAAATCCAGAAAACATCCAACAGTATTTAGAAGGGCAATCCAGAGGAAAAAGCCAAACAAACCTCCTTCTGTCAGGGAAGAACTGCGGAAGCAAGAGTTTCAGCAGCCATCTGAGGAACAATTGCACACCAACCAGAAGATGAACACAGACCTTGAGGAGTTGCTGCTCTGCTCTGGTATTTCCATAGCCAGCATATTTATCATCTTCGAATGCTTCCTCACTAACCCCTCTCATCTACAAGAAGAGCATGGAGTCAGCACTTTTAAAGACTTAGATTTCTTCTGAATGTGAAAGAGGAATGTTGTCTCGTATGAAGATCTAACCAGTCACCATTTAACCTAACCTGCAAGGATGTGCTCCCAACTTCTTCCCTAGTCTTCCTCAAACATCTCTCAAATTTTTCCATTCTGAATGACTGTTCTTCTGATTACAGAACTCAACATGTAGGATTAAGGCTCAGTCAGAAATACTAGAAGAGTTTTGCAGACTAGATTTTATAGTATTTTGATAAATACTGGCTCCCTGTGGCCTTCTTCAGGGCACCAATGCTTCGTTTCTTCTGCTCCGAGATGACATGGGATGGATGAGCTAACAAACGATGGCATTTACTACCCAGGCTTGTGCTAATCAGCAAGTTGAGAAACATTGGAGAGTTGGGGGCCAAACTCTTCCCATACCAACTTCTCTTTTCAACTTCACAAAAGCAAAAAGGTTCTTAAGGGCTGTTCTACCTAGATGGGAAACTAAGAGTAGTTTCCTCCACCAAGCCACCAAGTTTCCTCCACCAAGGAAGAATTACCACAGCTATTAAAGACACGGAGTGCTGTGTATTGGCTACATCATGCTAAGCTTGTACTGATATCTTCGGACTGCTGTGCAACCATCAAGTGACAGGAAAACAATGTCTTCCTTGTAGGGTGGGTTGGGTCTCTGCCTTCATTCTTCCAGCAGCAGCTGTGGCAGTATGTTTTAAAATAAGACCCTAACATCTTCCAAGTTCCCCCAAAACAACTGATACTCCCTTCTAAACAAGAAAGGAAAGAAATTCTCCTGTTGCTGTCTGCCCAGAGCCCTAATGGAAGCCCTTGATTTCTTGCAGACACCGATGAGTGCCACTCAAGCCCCTGTGTGAATGGAGCCACCTGCGCTGATGGCATCGACTCTTACAAATGCTTATGCCTTCCCAGCTACGGAGGGGACCTGTGTGAGATCGGTACGGCCTCCCTGGCTTCAGCTAATCCTACTAACAGCTGCACTACCTTCTTCCCACCTTACCCCCCAAAAACAGCTCGTTCCGAGTGCTCCCATCAGTCCTGCCCTCTTCTCAGTAAGCTAACTTCTAACAGCAGCTTAAAATACAACAGGGAAAAGCTTTGAGGCTCCTGCTTAGATTTTTTGATCTGTTTGTTCATCACAGCACCATGTCCTCTAAGATTCCTAAGCAGGAGCTTCTAGTGCTTTCTTCAGCTTCCTCTGAGTTTCTCTGGTGAAGCTCCATAGAGATCATAACAATGTTGGTCACAAAAGTTACCGTCTCTTTGGTTCAAGGCTCTTTCTGTTCATCTGTAACAGTAGGAAAACATCTGAGTACATCTTCACCTCAGGCAAACTTTCTCTGCTAAACTGGAATTTTATGGAAAGATGCTTCAACTGAGCCATGAAAAATGATTGTGTTTCTCTCTGTGAAGATGCAGCTGAGAGAAGCCTTGTTCACTCCAGGAATCTCCACTGATTTGACACAGTATGACATTTCTGTCATCTCTTCAATGTGGCATCCTGTGGCAAAATCAGCAGGGATTGTGTATCTTTGAGAGAACATGAAGTGACCTATTTTGCCATCAAAATTAGGTACTCTGACCTGCGCTAATACTTCTTTTTGTTTCTATAAGGAAAGAAAATAAGTTGTGTTTTGTTTTAGTTTGTTTTGTTTTGGTTTTCTTTTTAAAGCTGAGGAAAATCCAACCCTTTATCAGCTTGGCTGAGCAGAGTCTCTCCTGCATTGCTCAAATAAAAGAGAAATAAGGTTGCAGTGCCGCCTTCATCTTGGCACAGGTATTGGTAATATGCATTGCATTTTTGCCTCCCCTTTCTCTGCATCTCTCTTGCTGCCTCCAACAAGAACATATGGAGTAGACCACAAGAAGAAGACTCAGGATCTTTGGACTGTCTAGGCAGGAATTATGCTGCCCTATCATCACTTTCCTAATGCAACCTCATCAGCCTCTGATTGACACATCACTGCTACCTGTTGTTGCAGATTCCTGTAACCCAGCAGGAAATTTTCTTCCCTGCAGCTGCTTATGATCTTGTTTGGTCCAAGCCAGACTTACTCCATTTGATCTGTTGAAGAAAGCAGAATTTGTTTTAAATACCTCAGCTAACCACCAACCTTTCCAACATCTATGAGGCTTCTGCAGTCTCCATCTGGAAGAACACCAGAAGGGTGGATTAGAAGGAATTAATGTGATTGAAGGTGACAAGTGCTTTGACCTACCAGGTTTGAAAAACAAGAAAGAAACTGAGTACAGAAATTCTTTCTGGAGAGGGATAAAGGCATGAGGACTCACAAAAACCTCAGCTCTAAGAGCAGCAAGTGCCTGAGAAAGGCTGGTACATTGGGCATCTAGAAGACTGAGATTAAACACATTTCAGACCAGATATGTGGTGTTGCACTGCATGGGAGCTGGTCTTTTCTGATGTTTTCTCCATTTGCTTTTTGCCCCCTCAACTGTGGTTTTGGTGTCTGTTTTTTGGTTTGTTTGGTTTTTTTTTAATTACTGGGTTCAACTCTTTGATATTTCTCAGATGGTAAAAGATAGTCTGAAAAACTGAAAAAAAATTGTACTTCTCTAGCAGCTTCCAAGCTTCTTCCTTGAAATTTCATTTTCTCTCTTTAACCATAATAAGTTTCTGCCTCCATCTCTTTTCTCCCACCTTGGTGGACTTGCTTCTCCTCCAGAGCCTCAGAATCACACCAAATGATGCAGTCACTTGAACCTGGGGTCTCCTGCCCTCTTGTTTTCAGCATATACTTCTTGATTCTGGGCCTCTGGATTCAGGCTTTGGAGTTTCTTTCCAAAGCAATAAAACTCTGCAGGCCATCACAAGTGGAAAGAGAGGCATTCTTGATTGGTTAGTTCCTCAAAAATGGAGTCCAGGAATGTGACATAGGAACTTGAGTTGCTCAGGAATGTTTGGATCACTCAAGTTTTCTAGTAGCATTCATCACATTACTGCAAATTCAGGGCCTTCAACACAGGGTCCCTTTTCTGCATGTGTCTTTGATAACTTCTCATCATTCTCCCTGGGAATCCCCATAGGCAACAGTGTCAGGGTTTGCTTTTTAGTGTGATTATGTGTTGTCCCATGCCATGAAAGCATGAGCTGCTAAGAGGTGAGTTGGAAGGCTTCCAGACCCATATATCAACTCCTTTTCATCCCTTCTTTGTGTGTTTCAGACCTGGAAAACTGTGAGGAAGGCTGGACCAAGTTCCAGGGACACTGCTACAGGCACTTCGATGAGAGGGAAACTTGGATGGATGCAGAGAATAGATGTCGACAACATCAAGCCCACCTGAGCAGTATCATCACCCCTGAGGAGCAAGAGTTTGTGAACAGTGAGTGCTGAGGTCAAACTGAGACTGTGCAGGAGTCCTCCGTTGGACTCTGAGTCTATGGGTACATTTATCCAAAATCACATAAAACCCACAATTTCCCCTACTGGGGCTGTATATACTATATATAATATACTGGATATTTCCTAACATGGCCCCACCCTGGCATGGGAGAGGAATGACCATCAAGCTGTGAAACACAGAAGGGACATTTCTCACCTAGAACAGATCTTACCACTTTGCTGATGAAGCTTATTCACAAGATGTTCTCACTTGATGCAACAAGCACAGTGATCCATGTCAACATGGGTGGCATCATCACATCATGATGTGATGAGTGGGGAGGGAGATGACCAAGCATGATGCAGGGAAGAGAGGGCATCAAGGGCTAGTGACTGGGAAAGGAGCCAAATGGCTCAGAGGCTTCAGGGCCAGAGGCAGCTGAGATGGCAAAGAAACATTTCCAATGTGTAGGGAAACCCTGACCCATTCTTGTCTCCCCTCTGACTCTTCTAGGCCATGCACAGGACTACCAGTGGATTGGTCTCAGTGACAGAGCTGTGGAGAACGACTTTCGCTGGTCTGATGGGCACTCCTTGGTGAGCTGCTGCAGCTCATGGCATGGGCAGGAGCTGGTTTTCAGCGGGGGGGGAGGAGGTTCTCCTTGGATGGAAAGAGCCCCGTGAGTTATGTGCTGAGTGCTTGGGTAGGGCATTGAGTGGATGTAGCCCTAAACTTTGCAGGGCTCATGTTTTTTCCAGGCCTCTAGTAAAACTGGTCAGCTAAGCTCCTGGGCACCATCACAGTAGAAATAACTGCTGTAGTGGCAGTGCTGGCAACCTGTGGTCTCTGCTGGTGGGATGCATGGGTGAAGCAGCAGCAGGGATGAAGAAGGGAGTAGGAGAGGGAAGGGCTCAGCCTTAGGCAAAGGGCTTTCCTCTCTTGGCAGCAATATGAGAACTGGCGGCCCAACCAGCCCGATAACTTCTTTGCGGCGGGTGAGGACTGCATTGTGATGATCTGGCACGAGAAAGGTGAATGGAACGACGTTCCCTGCAACTATCACCTCCCTTTCACCTGCAAGAAAGGAACAGGTGAGCACCCTGGGCTGCGCCAGCAGGGATGGGGGGCTCGGGCAGTGGCTGTGTGGCTGGAGTGGAGCTCCCAGTGCACATAAGCGTGGATTTTGTCACAGCAAAGGGTGGTCAAAGAGGTGGAAGGAGTCAGCAATATGAGTTGCTCAAGACTCTAGGACTTCACGAGGGCTATGAAAACAAGTAAGATAAGCCACCAAGGATGGGGTTTCATATTCCAAGGCAGAGGATTTAAGGTTTTATGCACAGAAGTGACAAGGCTGAGCATGTCCAGCCTCGGGAAGCTGCCCAGGTGTGAGCTGCCTGCTCTGCCAGGCAGGACTCCTTGAGCTCTCCATGTCTTTGCCTGTCCTCTACAGTGGCCTGCAGGGACCCTCCTGCAGTGGAGAACGCCAGGACCTTCGGTCGAAAGAAGGACCGCTATGAAATAAACTCCATGGTGCGATACCAGTGCAACCAAGGCTACATCCAGCGCCACGTGCCTACGATCCGGTGCCAGCCCAACGGGCAGTGGGAGGAGCCGCGGATATCCTGCATAAACCGTACGTCCCAGACCCTCCCCCTTCCACTGATGCATCCCAGTAGCTGGGAGAAGGAGCTGAGAATGAGGGTGGTGTCGTCTCAGGGTACAGATTAGCTCTGAGCCAGGCAGAAGGGGACATCTCAGTCCCCTTGACTTGTTGAAAGCTCACCAGTGATGAGGCCATGGGAGCTGGCATCTTCTGGGCAGGGGCAGATCACTGGGGCTGGTTGGAGGGGCAGCCCAGATAATTCCTGCTCTGGAAGGCTCTTCCACCTAGGGAGGGTAGGGGCAGGTGCAGAGCCAGGAAAGGGCAACAAAGAGATCACCAAGGGCCCAGGCTACTCAAATAAAGGAATGAAAAAGAAATGGCCTCTAAAAGGGTGAGTTTTGAGACCACCAGCATCAGCAGAGAGAATAGAAGGAGGAGCTGTGGTCCCCCTGAACCCTTCCTTGGCATCCCCCTGCCCTGGGAATGGGCAGGAACCCTATGGCAGAGCTAAGTCAAGGAACAGGACTGGGCTCCTGATCCTTCTCCAGCTGAAGGCCTCCAGCTGATAGCAGCCAATCTTCTCCTACTGGCGTCCCAGCCTGCTCCCATCCCTGTCTGCACCCCTGTCCAATCCCAGCTTGCCTGCAGCTTCCCAGTAATTTTGTCAACTTCAGCCAAATAGCATCTGTCCAGTGGCCTCCTTGCCAGGTTCTGGTCCAGCTGGGCAATTCCAGCTAAAGCAGTGGTCCCACAGCCAGGGAAAGTTGATGTGAGCTTAAGGGACAAACATTCGCCCCAGGGAGGAGATGGAAGGAAGAGGATTGGAGGAGGTGTCCAAGGCTGGCAATGTAGTACAGACCAAGCCACTGATTCCCTTGACTCTGATGTGGACCTGGAGAGCTGCAGGCTGTTCCCAGCATGGACCACCATGAAGAGACCTGGGCTGTTCTTAACCAGCTTTTACTGCTTCCATTAAAACCCTCCTGCAATTAGCACACTGGAGCGATGCCAGCTTGGAGGGAGACTGGCTGCAAAGATCAGACAGAAACCTTGTCCCTGCCAGCCCGATGGGGTTGTTTCCCCTCCTGTGCCATAAGCATATCCCACTGCTGATGGATATTTCACTCGCTGTCCCAGGGGATCAGGGAGGGCCTAGGAGGGCAGTGGGTGAGATGGGGAAGCAATCCCCACGCACACTCCATTAGCAGAGATGCCCTCCCAGCCAGGCACAGGGAAAGGATGGGACAAGCATCCACGTCCCTCTGCCCAGGCTCCCGGTAGGCACCAGGCACCTTCACCCCTGGGTGAAGCAAACCCCAGCTCCGGGGGTGAAAGAAGGGCTGATTGTACGTGGGCAGGCAGGCTGGCGCCGGGGCACAGCCAGCCGCCCGCCAAGCAGCACTGCCTGCGGCTGCCCGTGTTTGCCCAGGGAGCCAGGGGACAGGGCGGCCAGCGCGGGACAAGCAGCGGCTCTGTCCTGCCTCCTGCTAACAAGGTGCCTTTTCTTCTCCTCCCTCTTCCACAGCCTCCAGCTACCAGCGCAGGCTATACAAGAGGAGCCCCAGGAGCCGGTCAAGACCCAGCGGCAGAGCCGTGCACAGACCCACCCATTAGAGCGGGGCGAGAGACACCGAGGGGGGAAAGCAAGAGAGAGAGATTTTTAACGGAACAGTTATATTAACAGAGTCAATTTCTTCTTCTTCTTGTTGCTTTTTTTTTTTGTCATATAAGGAAAAAAAATTATATTAAAGACAAACCCACCTTTGTGTATATATATAAAAGAAAAATAATGTTTTTCCAAGCACCAAAGCAAAGCAAATTAGATCTCAGCAGTTTTACTAACCGTCCGGTTCCAATTATTGTCGTGCCTTCAGGGACAGGGAGGGGGGTGGGTTTGCAGAGGGCAGGGGGTTAAGTTAAATAATAAAGATGAATATTTTTTCCTGATTTTATCCACGAACAATGTAATTATTTCTGTTATTTAATCTCCGGGGTGAACAGCACCTTTTGGGGTTTTTTTGTTTGGTTTTTGTTTTGTTTTGTTTTGTTTTTCCAGAATCCTCCTACTGCTGCAGCGTGTTGGGGCGGGTGGGGAGTGCCGGGGGGCTGAGGTGGAAGGAGCTGCAGGAGGAGGGAGGCGAGGGGATGCTGAGACCCAAGACCCTCTCTGCTTCCCCACCAGCCCCCCTGCAGCTCAGCGCCCGTCCCGGGACGACGTGCTCTTTCCAGGGGACCGTGCGGGGCACCAGCGTTCCCTGCACCTATTTATATTTTTGAACATATCCTATTTTGAAAGAATGATAAATAATAAAGAGAGTGAAATCGTAACAGGCAGCTTGTCAGTGTTGTTTTTTTGGGGGGGCTGTCTGTGTGGGCCAGGAGGGGTCTCCCATGGCAAGGAAAAGAAAGGGAGCCTGAACAGTGTGATCAGCCCCAGCCAGCACCCAAGCGTGCAGCCCTGGGGGCAATGGAGGTGAGCTGGGGGTCCTAAGTCACAACCAGAGCAGGGCCTGGGGTAGGACATCACCCATCCTGTTCAGTTCTTGTTCTGGGAGGGGGTTAACCCACATGCTTAAACCCTAACACCAGCAGGAACTGCTTTACCCTTCAGCTTTCAGTCCTGACTGCCAGGGAGCTAATTAATAATGATTAATGAGGAGCACAAGGCCCTTGCAGAAAGTTGGGTAAATGCAGCGCTGAGCCAGTGGTGATGAGTCAGTCAAATATGAGACAGTACTAGGTTTCAAGCCAGGGATCCTCAAATCCTCTCTTTGGCAGACCCCTCTCAGGTGGGACAGAGATGGGGCCACAGCCACATCACTCCAGGGCTTTCTCCACTCATTTATTAGAAGAGGTCCAGGAGAATACATCTTTTCATAACCAAACACTTGAAGAAGAAGGCACCAAAGTTCAAGTGGCATCCAGGCAAGAGGCACATGGAGATAAGGCACTGGTGCTCCCGTGGGGACAGGCAAAATGGCATCCTTCAGCGGGATGGAGATGGGGTTGGAGCAGGAGCCAGGATGAAACAGAGGCACCCACTCTCTCCCTCTGGCCAAATCCAGCCTCACCTCACCACCACCCTGCAAGCTCAGGGGCAGGACCAGCCTGGAAGGGCAGGTGGGTGTCGGTGACATGTTGCCACTGCAGGAAGGGGCCACTACCCTTGGGGTGGCAGGGACCAAGCAGGGTAGCAGCAGCCCATGGGGATTGTCCTCACATACACCCCATGCCAGGGTGAGTCCCATGCTTCCCCAGCCAGCAGCCACCCTGAGCAGCTGCATGTGCCAGCTGCTGAGCAAGATGTGGAAAATATAAAGAAAGGAAACCAAAGAAAACAAAAAAGAAGCTTCCCCCCCCCCCCCCCCCCCCCCCCTCCCCCCCCGAAAAGCCCGGGAAAAACCCCCCAAAAAGCACCGGCCAACGTGGGAAAACCCCCACGCCAGAAGGAATCAGC